>JAOTQR010004230.1:0-55798 GCA_025774065.1 Solanum ossicruentum | reverse complement strand
TTATTCCTACATTTAAAGGTCTGAGTTTCAGAATACTTACCTATTTTGGCATGGAATATTTTGACATCAATATATTTCTCCTTTGGATCATACAGTTTGCCTTCTTGTCATTCCATATTGAGACAATCCGATTTTCCTCGTGCATTTGTCCTTTTCCTGAATTTTATCATTGGCCAGGGGATTTCTGTCAGTGCTGAATTATTGCTTTTCCTAATCCAACTGGATGGTGTGATCCCACATTTGTGTATTATTTGTCAGTAGTACAGGTTGCTTGTTCTTGGTTCTCTCTTATCTCGTACATGGCTTGTGTGTGTGACCAACACATCCGCAGGATGTGCATAGCATGCCATCACCTTCATAGATTAGAACATGCTTTAGGTTCCCAATATATATTTGTTTCTTAACTGGAACTCCAATAGGAACTTCAACACAGATTCTGGTGTAGCACCCACGGAGCAGTTGACGATGTGCATAAGTTGGTTTTAATTAGTCGACCCATTTTATTGGTGATTATACCTAAATCTTATGGTCATAGTATTCCATAGGTAGCTCTGGCAATCTCATCCAGATGGCTATAGAGGATTTTTTAGCCGTTGAGGCAACACAATTAGATTACTATTTCTTTACTGATAAAAAGAAACCATTGATGAACCAAGTCCCATTATGGAGGACTTTATGAAAGTTTTCTTCTTTTAGGAATCTGACTATGTAATAGTCGTGTCCTAGATCGATCAGCAAAGTGTCTTCAATCGCCCTCCATGGCATTGTTAGTTTGTTTTTCTAGTAGATATGTGTCATATTTTTCCTAAGAGTTTAATGATTATAGTATGCCCATGATTGATGGATCTCATCTCTTGATATGCATATTGTGCTGTTAACATAAAAATGACCATAATTGCCAATATCCTATTGGATTTTTTCAGAAGGATGTCTTTAGTACAAATACTTAGGCCTCATCAAAATATTCTCCCAAGATAGAGAGGTAAAATTCATTTATCTCTGTATTTTGCATTTCAATGTTAACTAAAAAAGCATGTAAATTGTTACTTCCAGTGTCATCGCTGACCACTTATGTACTTAATCTTCACAGACATAGAACTAGAAGAGCCACCCTTTTTCGCTCGATTCCTTTTACGAGAATGTTTGGGAGTAGAGACCTCCTCTTCTTCCTCTTCCTCCTCTTCATCATCGGTGTTGATATTTTTACTACTTCACCTAATACGCTGAGGAATGTGAACATTGAAGTAATAGTTGACGATTCTTTGCCTATTCTTCTTAGGATGAGATGCTATGCCGGTTTTAAGAAGCTTTTACCTTTAAACAGACTTATCCTAATGAGGGAGCTGAAGTGTTTTTGTTCCTTAGTGTTCCACAGCTTGGAAACCTCTTCTCCCATCTCATCAAATTTCCAGACATTAAACACGGTCTTCAGTTCACACTTTAACTTCATGCGTTTTTCTTTAACATTTAAGTTGAAGTCTGAACTGAAGACCGTGTTTAATGTCTGGATATTTTATCAGATGGGAGAAGAGGTTTCCAAGCTGCGGAAAACTAAGGAACAAAAACAGTTCAGCTCCCTCGTTAAGACCAGTTTGTCTAAAGGTAAAAGCTTCTTGAAACCAGCATTAGTATCTCTTTGTAAGAAGAATAGGCAAAGCATCGTCAAGTATTACTTCAATGTTCACATTCCTCAGTAAATTAAGTCAAGTAGTAAAACAATCAACACCGATGATGAAGTGGAACAAGATAAAGAAGAAGAGGTCACTAGTCCCAAACGTTCTTGCAAAAGGAATCGAGCAAAAAATTGCGCCTCTTCTAGTTCTAAGTATGTGAAGATGAAGTACCTAAGTGGTCGGGGATGGCAACAAAAGTATCAATATACATTCTTTTTTAGTTGACATGGAAATGGAATATACAGAGAGAAATGTATTTTATCTCTCAATCTTGGGAGAATTTTGGGATGAAGCCTAATTATTGAGGTCTAATAGGATAGCACAACAAAAGTATACATAAATACATTGATTGCTAGAATTCTTATTGATTATCTTCCCTTGATATGTTCGATTATTTTGTGATTGCCTTATTTCTTCCTTTTTTATTAAATTTATGAAGAAAGGTGAATCCCCGTTATATTGTTGTTGTCCTTTCATAGCAATTAAAATTATAGCATCCTAGTACTAAGATATTCCGTGTTGAGATAATTGCTACTAAAGTATTTATGGACCTGGTGGATGCAAGTAGTATATCTGGTACCTTCAGTTGTATCATCAGTTCATACCTCATCTGTCACTCAATTTGTGTATCGAAGACTTCCGGATGCACAATTTGTCAAAGATTTGTTCCGTAAAATTTGTTTCTTTATCAAGTTCCATTGATTTATTTTTTTTTATTTATTCACTTTAAGAGTTGAAAGATCATGGACATGTATCCCAAAGTCTGTCTCCCTATCCGGCGGCACACCACGTAGATCGTAAGGGAATATTTTAAGAAACTCATTCACGACTGGGACTGACCGGAGGGCTAGTATCTCAACACTATGGTATTTAGTTCTAACTATATGGTAGATGAACCCCTTGGAAATCAACTTAGCCTTAAAATATGAAATGAAATGCCCCTTAGGCACAATTGAGCAATCCGTCCACTCTAAGATTGGTTCACCTTGAAACTAAAACTTGACAACTCTAGTTCTACAATCTATGGAATAATAACAAGCATTAAGTCAATCCATGCCAAGAAGGATGTCGAAATCCACCATATCTAACTCAACTTGATTAGCTAAAGTATCTTTATGGTAGATTGACATAAGACAAGTTCCATAGACTCTTGGAGATAGAATAGACTTACTGAGTGGTGTGAAAACACCGAAGGGCTCATTAAGACACTCAAAATTGATTTCAAACTTTATAATTATGTAGGGATCACAAAATATGGAGTAACACTTGAGAATAGTAATGCAAAAACATCATATGTAATGACTTTGAGTATAACATTAATAATATATGGCAAATTCTCCTAATCCTAACATCTGACCATAACATATAGAAGTTTTGTGGCCTCTCTTATTCCTAAGGTACTAACCCTAGGAGCTACCTTATCAAAAAGTGTCCTACCTACCCACAGTTGTAGCAACTATTAGTGCCAATAAGGCACTCCCTAAGATGGTACCTACCAGAATTGCCATGTGAGGATTGGTGAGAGGGCCTTTTTGCCACAATCCTTATGATTGGGACCCTGAGCTTTGAAGTTTTGTGACCTTTGTTCACTCTTGACCCTTAGTGCAGGTGCATTGGTAAATAACTATATTAGCCTAGGTAACTTGGGCTTAAAGGATGACCCACGCCCACTTGTTGCCAACTTTTTGCCAGTCTCATAGCTAGATGTCTTGGACCTTTGTTTCATTACTTCTCCCAATCCTTCAACTTCTCCTCCTCCACTTGCTGTACATAAGTCATTATCCTCGATATATTGATGTCCCCTATCAACATAGCTATCTTGCCCTCTTTTTTAGTTAATTGGAAGAGCCCAGCTACGAAAAGGCTCATCCTATTTCTCATATCTACCATCATATACAAACCATAGCTAGAAAAGTGTGTGAACGTAATAGTTGGTGATGCCATCTCAACATTGATAAAGCTAAATATTGGGATGCCTTAAGTCTACACAACTATCCTGCTACATTCCGGATATGGTGGTTGATCTGAAGGGCAGGATAAGTCTTTTCATTGTTGGGCTCTCCCAATTGACTAACAAGGAACATAGGGTAGCTATGCTAATAGGGGATATAGCTATGGACAGAATGATGACTTATGTGTAGCAGGAGGAGGGGAGAAGTTGAAGGACCGAGAGGAGTTTTAAAACAAAAGGTCCATACATCCAGCCATGAGAATAGCAAAAAGTGCGTAACAAGATGGAGTCGGTCATCCTTTTAGCCCAAGTCATCTAGGCTAGTACAGTCATCTGCCAGTGTAGCTACACCACGGGTAAGGAGTAAACAGGGGTTGCAAAACATCAAATCTCAGGGTTTCCAATCACAAGAGCGTATGGCTCAAGGGGTGTATAGCCATCCCTCCGGTGGCAAGTGTGGTAGGTCCCTTCCCTAAGAGTGCCTCATTAGCACTAGCGATTGCTACAAGCATGGGTATAAAGTAAACTTTTGAAAGAATTGCCCAATGATGATAGAAAGCTTTAAGGGCAATAAGGCATAGTCATCTACATCAGCTCTACAAGGTAATGTGGCTTCTCAGGGTACTACCACAGGAATAAGTAAGGCGACAAACTGTCTATATGTTATGGCCAAAAATCAGGATCAAGAGAACTAGTGAAATGATGCCATTGGTATTCTCGAAGTCTTTAAACATAATTTTTTTTGGAATACTATACCATGATGTTACTCTATCTATCATGACTCTCGACATAGCTACGAAGTTTGAAATTAGTCCTCAATGTCTTACTGAGCCTTTTTGTATTTCCACTCTAGTTGGTGAGTCTATTCTGAGTCAAAGAGTCTGTAGAGATTGTCCAGTGTCTATCTATCATAAAGACACTTTAGCTGATCAAGTTGAGTTAGATATGGTAGACTTTAACATCATTCTTGGTATGTACTAACTTCATGCCTGTTATGCTGGCATTGATTATAGAACAAGAGTTGTCCAATTATAATTTCCAGGAAAGCCAGGCTCAGAGTGGAGGGGTAGTCCAACTGTGCATATGGGTCATTTGATTTCATATCCTAGGGCCAAGAGATTAATTTCTAATGTTCACGCTCCAACAATAAAGCGATCGTAGTCAAGTATAAACCTAACGAGAGGTTAGGGTCGAATCCACAGGGAATATGGGGCTTGAATATGTTGATCCACTAATAACCATTTCAAGCATTGATCACTAAATTCTCTAAAATGAGGGGGGGGGTGATTCAAAGCAAAGAACAAAAATAAACACTGCACCTTCTATGCAAGAAGACAATGAGGGACAACTTGGGAATTGTGTTCTCCATAATTCATTAACTCAATTACCCTAGACAACATGATTCTAATTAGGATTTTGTATGCATGGCGCTTGGTTGGAAAACATGGTGTGCCAACTAACTGTACCCATTGTCCCAGTCAACCTCCCCTTGGTCAGGTTTGGTTGATTAGACAAGAACAGATCAACTGAATCCTGTCATCTACTTCACTTTTCCTATTCATCATTACCTTAGTCGGGATCATAATAGTAGGCAGGGTTTGGTGTTGTCGACTACCAAACAATAATCAAAGCGAAGGGAAATAAACAATACATGCAAACACCCAATCAAAGAAATTCACAAAATCTAGGTTATTTCAAGTCAACTGCTCATGGTTCCCATAACTCCTAGTTGTGGGTTCTTAGCTACTCATGGCTGAGGCAAAATCAATAACAATGAATATGAGAGAATGGTTGAGAGATTACCCAAATCAATGAAGAATAAAAACACCTTAAAGTTGAAACCACAAGCTTGGATTAATGGAAGATGAGTTCAATGTTTTTTTTTAATCCCACAAAGTGGGTCTTCAAATTAAACATTGAAATCTACACTAAACCTTAGAAATTTTCTTAGAATATTCAAGAGAGAATATTCAAGAAAGTGGAAACTGAAAAAATGTTCAATGTCTACAACTAAAACCCTTAACATTAACTATTTATATTTTATTTACAAAAACACCCCTAAAATTAAATAAAAAATATAGCTGGCAGCAATTACATCTTGTAGATACGACTCGTAGGGTGACATATGAGTCGTAATTGGGGTTTTGTAGTTAGCACTTGGCATTTTGGACTTGACTGCTATGACCCACTGTTACGAGCCATTGCTTGGGCTATGATTTGTATGCTCCTCTCGTAGTCTTGGCCTGCAGCTCTTGGTCCAATTCTTGAACTCTCTGGAAATTGCTATGATCCCTACCTATACGAGTCATCGTGAGAGCTACAACTCATAGGTTGGCGTCATATGGGAACCCGAGAGTCCCAAAATAAGCCTCAAGATACTAAAACTTGCATCATCGGTTCAGAAGCATAATCAACAATCAACACATAGTTCAAAGGGACGAGAAAGAAGGACTTACACTATGGGGGCAATTCGGGACTTAGAATCTTTCCATCAACATAAGAGCAAGTCACATATTGGTAGTTAAAGATAACCAAATACATAACATATACTTAACCATAACTCATACGATATTTCGTAAAGAGGTTTTCAAGGTGTCCAACAATGTCTGTACATAGATGGATCGGGGTCCAAGACATACCCCGGGCTCTCCCTCTAGTACAAAGAATGAAGAAGGAACCTAGATAGATAGATAGTAGTTCATCCTTGAAAGATAGGACTCACCACTACAAGAAAAAATGAAATCGAAGCAAAGCGTCAAGCGGTGGATGATCAAGGTCCCCGGTCTCTACATGGTAAAAATTATGTAGGCAAGAGTATGCGTTAGTACGTTTAAATGTACTAAGTATGCGGGGTACAATACATGTAACTTACCATAACCTGCATATCAATGTTAGATGACAAGGGCATATACTATCGAAAGAGATATATAACAAGGAATGTAAATTTAACAAGAAGCCATGAAATTCATGATGCATGAAATGCAAATGATGCTCATTTTTATAGTGGGGATGTGACCTTAACCGACATGAGTAAGACCAAGCGAGCTATTACTTAGAATCCCGATGAGTACCCATCACCGGTAAAATGGTGGCCTACTTGCCAAAGATAAACCATACTTTACCTTATGGGAACACATCCCATTTCTTATGAAGCAACCTTTCTTACGGCAACACATCCCATTTCCGATAGGATTTCCACAAATCAAAAATCAAATCAAATCATTTCTTCTCCTTATGGGAACACATCCCATTTCGGAGGCGTCTTTCCTTACAGGAACACATCCAATTTCAGAAAGGACCCTATGCTAGGCACATACTTCAAGGAAAGGGAGCACCCCACTCAATCCATCGGTGCTAAGTCGTCATCCCACAAGAATACTTATAATATACATATACATACTTTCAAAGTGGAAATAGTCATTTTCCAAAGTATTTCAATGCACAATTGGGCTTAAAACCCAAGCACCATTTATAATAATTCATACATAGGCTCAAATGCCAAAATCATAGTTTCATAGTCATAATACTCCTACATAGGAATAGCCCATTCATATACAAAATGGTGCAAGCACCCAATATGCTCAAAGAGCTAAAATCAAAGACATTTATGTGATCATAATATTGTCATAACCACCATTTTATCAAAATCATACCATAAACAAAATTGATCTTCACCCATATGTATGCATATGCTATGAACAATGAGAGTATGACATTAGTAATTAAGATTCAATCTAAAATCAAAATTTATAGTATGAAATTGAAGTGAAAATATAATTAAATCCATAGTGTAATCACCCATGTATAAATAATCTTAAAGGGGACATGCATACTTATAATTTCATAAACCTAAAGTAAATCCTTATCTAATGGTTTAAATCACAATAAAATTATCAAATAAACACTACACATGCATCAATAGAATTTTAGGAATCATAATATTCAAAACCCCAAATTAATGAAGCAAAATCTATGTAGGTTTTCTTGAAAATAATTTTGGGTCTCCTTGATTGGAAGGAATCAAGGATCAACCCACATACCTAAGTCTTTGAGTTTCTTGAAATTGAGTTGAGAAAGAATGGATGCTTAGAAGTGGGTCTTGGAATCTAAACTTGTTCTTGAGTTTCCTTGAAATTGGTATTGGGGTCTTGATGGTGGCTCTTGAGAGAATTGAAAGTGTATCTACAATGAGAGTAATGAGTTTTATCCTTTGGTATAGGGTTTAGGTCTTTTGGTGAGGTTAAGATAGCATTGGAAGTCTAAAAAGGTCATTAGAGTAATTAAAATTTATGAAACTACCATTAGTGAACAGATGAAAATTTGACAAAGTGCAGCCTCAGTGGAGGCTTGACTAGCTGTGTGACACTCCACGGGTCATATGGAGTGCCTGTGAAAAGTGACTTAGATTAATAAATGGGAGTTGGGAAAACTTAGAAAAATTTCACGTCTCGTCACTTTGAAGGACCACTTCACGGGCCATGTGATGCTTGATGGTCCGTTTAGTGGTCCCTTGCACCACACTTAGGAATGAAAATATGACTAATCCACTTTAGGACCAGGTGCCACGAGCTGTCATACCCCACACGACCCGTCAAGGGTTCTCGTGGCACCACCCTTAACCAAATATTCCCCCAAGTCCAACAAGCTTCCCTCGAAATACCTTGTTCCCATCCACACAGTCAGTGGCAAGCCACACGGCCCGTGACACTTGGTATATCACCTTTGTTGGTGCAAAAAATGATCCTTTATAGTCCCAGCTGACCCATACAGCCCGTCAAAGGCATCAACGCCTGTCAAACTGTCCGATTCACACCACTACACAAGAGGGTCTCACGAAAATGATCATAACTCCTTCATCTGACATTGGAATGAGGTGAAACCAAGCGCATTGCAAAGCTAAATCAAAGGTGTTCCCATCCCTTAGGCCAAAAATGGGTTTTTATGTCCAAAGACATCCAACCAGTTCGTCCAAGGTCACACTGCCCATCAAACTGTCTGTGTGACATCACAACACAGGAGGATCTCATGAAAACGATCATAACTCCTTCGTACAACATCAAAATAAGGTGAAACCAAGAACGTTGCAAATATAACTCAAAGGGATTTAATTTTACATGTTGTAGGACACCCAGTTCCAAGTTTGCTAAAAGTTATGCTCCTTTAAAGTTAACCTTTTTACTGGTACATGTGTCAAACATAGCCAACGGAAATCTCTTTGAACTTGGCTTGATGTAAGGGGCCAATGACGATCTTAAAAAACATACATAAGCATGAATAATCTGGGTTCTTACAGTTTTACATTTTTCTCTAAGATAGACCTTATATCAATTGAAAGGTAGGGAAAATGACATCCAAAGACAACCTTCAAAACCTACTATGGGTATTATGATTTCCTGGTTATGTCCTTTGGATTGACTGCTGCTCCTATAGCCTTAATGGACCTTATGAATTAAGTGCTTAGGTAATATCTAGATAGGTTCATCATTATTTTCATATATGGAATCCTAATATACTATATAAATGAGGAGAAACATGCTGACCATCTTAAAATCGTCCTCAAGGCCCCTAAGGATTAGAGATTGTATGCTTACTTTTCAAAGTGTGAGTTTTGGTTGGCATCCATGGCATTTTGAAGCCAGATTGTGTTTGAAAAGCATATACAAGTTGGCTCTCAAAAGATTGAAGAAGTGAAGAACTGGCCAAGACCCACTTTCCTAATGAACTTGAAGTTATTGGGCTATCTAAGGCACTTTGCAGAGGAACGTTCATCTATATCAACTCCACTAACTAGGTTAACCCAAAAGAAGGTAACATTTCAATGATCAGAGGCATGCGAGAAAAGTTTTCAAAGTTAAAAGACTAGACTAACCATGACTCGGGTGTTATCCAAACCTAAGGGAACAAACAATTTTGTTGTTTATTATAATGCATCTAGAGTTGGGCTTGGCTATTATTGATGTAGAGAGGCAAGGATATACCATGTGCCTCTAGATAGTTCAAGACCCATGAGAAAAATTACCCAACTCATGACCTTGAGTTAGTGGCGATGGTATTCATGCTCATGATTTGGAGGAACTATCTCTATGGAGAACAAGTTGACGCATTCACAAATCATTAAAACTTGTTGTGCGTATTCATTTAGAAAGAGTTGAACCTGAGGTAGAGAAAATTTTTGGAATTGCTCAAGGGTTATGACATGAGCATATCTAGTCCAAGTAAAGCTAATATTATTACTGATGCTCTTAGCAGTCTATCAATGTAAAGTACAACACATATATAGGAAGAGAAGAAGGACTTATCCAAATAAGTTCATAAACTTGCTCGTTTAGGGATAAAACTAGTTGATACAAATGTAGGAGGTATAGCTATTTGGAATGGACCCGAGCCCCTTATTAGTAGTAGAACTAAAGGAAAACTAGGATCAACATCCCATTCTTCTGCAATTTAAATACGATGTACATAAGCAAAAGGTATTAGTCTTTAAGAAAGGGAAAGACGGGTGTAGAGGTACCAAGGTAGGTTATGTATCCCGAGTGTTGATGGCCTATGGAAAAGGTAGGGATGGCCGTCCTGAAGGACAAGGTGCTCATCGTGACCAAAGGGAACAAGGTGGCCAACAAGGATATGCTCCACATCATAACCTGTTTTAAGCTCTTCAAGGGAGGCAAGTAGTGGATGAGGCACCCAATATTTTTATCAGTATGTTAAATATATATAATTTTGATGAATGATGGCATTACAATTTCCTGTTTACAATGCATCTCAAATACTTAGTACATGTACTGATACATATTTTTCTTGCATGATTTAACCATTCAGGGACAGGTGCTCCTCGATCGGCTCATGGTTAGTTTTCAGGCGTTCAAGACTAGCATTTTGCGGTAAGCCCTTAGTTCGGCTCTATGCATTTCAGACATTGATGTATGTGTTGGATTTTAGAGGCATTTACTTTCTATGTTGTTGAATGATGGAGTCTTTTCTATTTGATGGAAACTGACGAATGTTGGTTCCATCCCTTCCTTGTTTTAGTTGGTATGATTTTTGGACACTATGTACATTTTTTTAATATTATTTCATTGTCATGTGATGTCCATTAGATCCTTTCCCCGTTCATTTCCACAAATGTTTAAGTCTTATCCCTATCAATGCTTGGATATTAAAGATGGTCGGGGTGAATTGCCTCTTGATATCTCATTTGTCGTGTTACGACTAGGCCCTAGGATGGGTCATTAGACTAAAACTTCTAAGGTGGACCATGAAACCCCATTTACTACTCGTGGACACTTCTACGGGTGATAGATGACCCTCAATAGCAACTGGGGTTTTTAGGGTTGTGTCTATGGCCAGGCTATTATAGGTCATAGAACATTTTACGGATCATAAATAGTTCTCATTCTGTTCAACTTTGGTCTAATTCAGAGGCTTGGTATTTTCAGGGTTTGGAACCACAAGACTAAATCTATAGATCATTGAAGTTTCTACGGCTTGTGTACTCGATCATAGATTGTGCCTTCAACTTTAAAAAAGTTTAGTGTAAAGGGAATCTACATGCCCCCATCTATGATTCGTGAATTGATTTACAGGTGTAGATATGATTCCTAGATACCCATCTGGTACAAAAACCAGATTTACTCCTTGGGCTTTATGAACTTGTCTGAGTTAAAATATTTATGGGGTCTTATAATACTTCCCCCTTGAGATCATTCATCCTCGAATGATGGTAAAAGCAAGAGTAGACTCATAGCACGAATGCAACTCAACTCAAATACTCAAACAATCAATTACTCAAAATCCATAATTACTCACTCAAGGATACTCATCGATTCAAAGATAGGGACAAAGAGTATTTCCTTCAACATCATCATTGGAAGACATTAATAGATAAGGGTATCTAAACTTTATATTCTCCTCAGATTCTTGTTTAGATTTCTCAATAGATTGATTTCTTCATAAGTTATGTCTAGAATTTGTGTTGGCCAGTCGCCTGAGTTTCCTCTATTGTGGTCTAATCGTATTAGTTCTATGATGTAGTTCGTTGATTAGGAAGGTAATATATCAATAAAACATTTTTCTTCCCTATCAATTGGTAGTAGACCTTTTGTGATCTTTAGCTTGAAAGAAAAACAAGGGGAAAATGTTGCAGTTTTGTTTATTATATACTTAATGATCATTATGCTATTTATAGATCACCTAACCATTTTGATTGTCTCCTTGAAGTACCTATGAATATAATGAGGAGAAAGAGAATATGGTTGTTACTTAATTTGAACAGTAATATAATATGGATTCATCTTTCTTGAAAAATCAAAAGAAAGGAGAAAATAAGGCAATCTTTTATATATATAAAAAAGGATTGGCAGCCCGGTGAAGTGTCACTCTTACAATTCTTCTCTCAATTTTTTTAACAATGGTCCTATCTAATTAAAAAAAGAAAGAAAGAAAAATATCCAAGAGTTATATTTTTATTAAAAAGGTATGTCTTCTTTGTGGTTAGTTCCATCCGTGTGTTTCTCTTTTCACTTCCAGAAAACTCAAATGTTTGTGCCGCCCTCTTTTGTCTATCCCTGTGGAATAAATTAACATCATATATCCTTCAAAAGGTTTTTTCCAAAAGTGTAAAATAATTTTTTTCCTTGTTTTATTCTTGAATTCCTTAGCCTAGAAAGCAATTGACTACTCCTATTTACTTTCTTGGATTTAGTTTTATTCTAATAAAACAAATTTCGATGTAAATTCTCAATACAAAATACTATTTTATGTTTGATGAATGAAAAACACAACTCTTCATGTTTACTTGAAACAGAGAAGGATAGACAAAAATGAACTACAAAAGGGTAAGCCAAGATGAATGTCCACAGAAAATAAAGATAGGAAAACTCTTAAACACTTTCGTGGTGCTTTTAAAAATTTCATTCCCTGATTTGCACTTGCTTGTAAGTTATTGATTTACCCTATCCATGGTGTTTCCCCAAAAAACAATCATGTTGTTTTGGAGGCCTGAATTTGTTAGAGATTATTTTGTGCAGTTTTTCTTTCTTATATTGTTTTCCACTCTTATCCAGAAACCAAATTTTTAAAAATGAAACTATATTTATCATTGCCTTATCCAGAAAAAAAAAGTGAAACTATGTAAAACTTAGCAATCTAGTTTGATGCTAAACATTCCATTCATGCCAACATGTCTACCTTTGTAGCGAACCTTTTGCCTATTCTTTTGCAACATAGCATTCCCTTTGCACTACTGGTGGGCTACTTTTGCCTATAGAAATATGTTGAATTCACTGGTAGAAGATTATGCCTTCCAAAAGTGTTATCCAGAAGTAACAAATTTGATATCTAGCTTCTTTGACTAGAAATTAAAAGCAAACTCAATGGCAACTTAAGATTTTCATGAAACTTTTCATCGGATAAACTTTTATTGGCAATTTGATGTAAATATGGGGACACAAACTCTCTATCTTTTAGTATTCCTTTTAAATCCTCATATGTGTAGGTGAAATTATTGTAATTAATTGGACAAATATCTTGACAATAATAAAATATATTTGGTGCACAAAATCAACAAAAAAAAAATGACAATACCTACAATTCTTCTCCTCCTGTTCATCAGCCCGAGGGCTTTGTTGTGCTTAGACAAAAACTAATACTATAAGTTGCATATGTGTATCTAGAGGTGGAAAAATAAGCACAAACATAAGGAACCCTCCCATATTTTTATGGGTTGGGTTCAGCATCATTTAGAATGGGGCTAATTTTCAGCCAGATACAATTTAACCCATTATAAAATAATTTGGAGCTGAGCCTAGTAAGATTTTCACTTCAGCCCAATGTATCATTTATTTTGTATGTTTAATGCTAGTCTTAAATTAGGCTGGTCAAATTGGAAGGGTCATAACCCAACCCAAATTTAGCCTATTTGGCCCCAAAATAAATTTATGCAGGTCAAGACCCAACCCGATATTTAATGCAGTACATTTAACCTTCCTAATTTCAGCCTAACCCGCCCATTTGACACTCTTAATATCAACCATTGAAGAGGATTAAGTCATAACTTGATTTAGAAATAGTATCGTTTGGGGAATTGTTTATTAATCAAATCCATCTTATTTATACTCTCTTGATCTTAATCAGTTATAATTTTACAAAATTTTTACATTATAAAATTCTTGAACAAGTATAATGTACACCGTGTAATTGAGCATGTGATTCTATTCCCATACACAAAAATTTGAAAAAAGAGGTACTGGTAATTATTCCATACAAAATTAAGCATTCCAAATTAAGAAGCCAATTATACCAAGGAATAAATAGTACAATCCCAAAACGTACAGAAGATACTAAAGACTTTTGTACTCCCTCCGTCCAACTTTACTTGACCCCTATTGACTTGACATAAGGATTAAGATGTAGTAAATGATGGGTAATTTTACCAAATTACCTTTTAAATATAATAAATACAATGTTTTGAAAAATTCAATAAGGAAATGACTATAATTAATGATAAGGATAAATTAGAAACTAAGTGTAAAATTATTTCTTGATTTCATAAAGTGGACAAGTATTGTTGGACATCCGAAAATAATATAAGGGCCAAGTAAAGTTGGATGGAGGAAGTAATATTATATTAACATTATATTGTTAGTTGAATATACAATTTGTGTGTTTAATAAAATCACTAATTATGACCGTGCAAAGCGTGGATAAGCTATCTAGTCACAAAATAATCGAACATATCAGGGGAAGATAATCGACAAGTATTCTAGTAATAAATGTATTTATGTATATTTTTTTTGTCCTATCCTATAAGACTTCAATACTTAGGCCTCATCCCAAAATTCTCCAAAGATTGATAGATAAAATACATTTGTCTATATATTGCATTTCTGTGTCAACTAAAAATGAATGTTTATTGACACTTCTGGTGTCATCGCCGACCACTTAGGTACTTTGTCTTCACAGACTTAGAACTAGAATAAGCACCATTTTTTTCTCGAATCCTTTTGTGAGAACATTTGGAAGTAGTGACCTCCTCTTCTTCCTCTTCCTCCTCTTCATCATCGGTGTTGATTGTTTTACTACTTGACCTGATACGCTGAGGAATCTAACATTGAAGTAATAGTTGACAATGATTTGCCTATTCTTCTTAGGAAGAGAGGCTAATGCCGGTTTCAAGAAGCTTTTACCTTAGACTGACTTGTCTTAACGAGGGAGCTGAACTGTTTTTGTTCATTAGTGTTCCACAACTTGGAAACCTCTTCTCCCAACTTATCAAATTTCCAAACATTTGAACGTGGCTTCAGTTCGGACTTCAACTTCATGCATTCTTCTTTAACATGTCTTTCTAACATATTCAACAGATCCAGGGGACTCACAGGGACAATGCTCATTTCTCCCTTTCCCAAACAACTCCTAGTTAACTTCCACGTAATCCAATATATGCTGCTACAACTAGAGTTATCAAATCAGTCAGTCCTTTACATTCACTTCCTCTAATAAGTCCATTTTATTCAACAAGGAAAACTATCATTTATAGTTGGAATCATTTTATTAAAACTTTCATCTTATAAATAAATTAGTTCTTTAAAACTAACAGTTTCGCGAATTTTCAACAACAAGAAAACAACAATAATGAAACAAAAAAGGTACATTCTGTCACAGGGAAATAAGAACACACCAAAGAGGGCATTTGAGATAAACACCCCCATCCTCAAGGATGGAGGAGTTCATTTGAATCCCTCTTCGGCAAAAAAGTACACTACTAATAATTCTGGCTCTGCCAATGCCTAACACTACCCATAACAAAACAGAAGGAAAATATCAATCAACGAACCAATCGCGTACAATAACTTCATCTTTAGGTCCATTTTATTTATTACCTTTTACAATTGGGTACATTTCATTGAAGGTTCTGCAAGTGCAACAACAACATACACAATGTAATCACATAAATGGGATCTGGATAGGGTATATGCTATTTACGAGTATTCTACGAGTTCCTGAAAAAAAAAAAAAGAAAACTGCTCAAATGAGCTAAAGATGCATTGAGCTAGAGAGAATGCGAAAATAACAAAGAGAGGATTTCAGTTCATAATTCCACACCCCCAGCTCACTCATCACAGCAGAAAAGGAAATAATCAATCAAAGACTCAACCCATTTCAACTTTATGTCGATTTCATTCCATGAAATATCAATCCTATAGCTAAATTACTTCTTTCAGAACTATAGATTCTATGCATCTAAGAAAAACTAAAATGAAACGAGAAAATACCAAAGAGGATATTTGAGTTCAATACCCAATTTCTGAATATGAAAAGCCAATGGGTTAAGGAACCAAGCAATGGCTTGAGACTCCGCCGCGATTCTTGAAGTTACTCAAAGCTTCAAAATTGCAGATTTTTCAGCTGAATACAGTGTTGAAAATGAAAAATTGGGAGAAAGTAAAACTATAGTATATGTTTATATGTATAAACCATGTCATGACTTGGACCTAGGCCTTAGACGTAATAAGATAAATGAGGAACCCGAAGAGACTTCAAATATATATAGTAATTAGACCTAGGCATATATAATAATATAATATATATATATATGTATATATACACACACACATATATATGCATGTGTGTGTGATAAAAATCACTTGAAAAGAGTTTGGGTCAACATGGTTGAAAGGAACCAATTATCACAACCTACATACCTTAGCTAATGACGAAGATTTAAGGAGAAATTTGAAGAAAAATGAATCCTTCCTAGATCCCCAAGCTTAATTCCAACTAGAGTACTTTGAGAGTAACTTGAGAGAATTTTCAAATGTGAGGAAAGAAGTTGAATGATAAGAATAATATTTAGGTCATTAGAAAACCATTAGGTAGCATAGGAAGTCACAAAAAATCCTTACATTCCTCCGTATTTACGAAAACACCATTAATGAAATGAGTTGGAAAATTGAATGTTTTTGTCTGAGGGAAGGGGCATATGGTCCTTGAGGCACTACACGGACCGTATACTTGCCCGTGAACCAACACTAAGAAAACTTTTTCTTGACGAAGGTTAGAAATGCAAATCCTATACTTACAATTTTTCAATGTAATCACCATCATGGGATGCTACACACATAGGCCGTGACACTGCTCATACCCCTCTCTTTAGAAAAACTTTCATGACGAAGTTACAAGATGGTGGTTCCATACATGGAAATATTTCATTCCGTAAGCCATACAGAGGTGTATACCGTCTGTACCCCTCCACACGGACTGTACCACTGGTCGTGTCACCTTACTTAGCTCCCAAACTCCTAGGATTTCAAGCCGAGGGAACCATACGGCCTACCACATGGTGCGTGAATTGTTACAAGGACTATGAGAGGTCCATGTGTGGTGCCTTAGTTTAAAATTCTACTTTTAAGGCCAAACACTCACCATGAGGCCAAGGGTCACCACATGTATGCTCATATAAGCTCACATAAACTATGATAGCTCCCATGGAGCATCACCTTTGTCCAAAACTTTCCAAAACCAAGATTTCAAGCTCCATTTAGGTCGTACAACATCCGGGTCCTTACACCTGGAAAGGTATGGGGCTGTCGTGCAATGGAAGCATACTCGTAGTATCATCTTTAGATCACTGGTGATGGTTGTTACTTAGATAAACTCCCTAATGTAAATAATATCACTTTACTGAGTTTCATCTACTGTTGACTGATTCTTCAATACTGTGCAGTCTTGTTATGGTCCCTTTTTTTAGTATTAAGTGCAACTATGGTTTAGAAAGTCAATTAATGTATTTATTGTTTGAGTGGACACGTTGCTAGCAGTGTTTTACCACTGCTAAACTACTTTCTGTAGTTCTTATTTTTTAGTCTTAGTTATTAAGTTGTAAGCCTATAAAATGGCACTAGGTCTTCTGATTTTAATGCAGTTGACTTGAGAAGTTAAAGAAACATGTATGCATCTTTTCTTTTCAACACTTTGTCTACTTTACTCTTCTTTCGTTTAACAATCTGTGGTATCAGAGAAATTGTAGAAAGTCCTTTTATGTTACCAGAACTATTCAAGCAAACAGATGTGATCCCTTTTTTGTCTATATTAGCAAGCTTTGTTTCTAGAAAAAGGATGTCATTCAAGATCAATCTGTAATTTCCTTTTGTTCTCATAACAAGCCAACCTTTTCCTATCTGTGTTGTAGAAACAATGACCTTTAGTTCTCCCTTTCTCCGCTCTTTCCACCCTCTATCAAGATATTCAAAAAGCACAGAATCAACTGTGAATACGAGTTTTCCTTTTTCCTCCCTTGTTTCAACAGTGACCTCTTCTTTGGAAGGAAATCCACTACCCTCAAATTAATTTACAATGGATGACAATGAGTTCCCAAACTGAGAAGTATTTCCATTAGTGGGAAGATTAAGTTGAAAAGGTGACTGGTCACTTTTTACTCCAGTTAGTACTAAATCCAATAGAAGATCCCTTTTTGGAAATACCTCCAAAGGAGAACAGAGTGCTGGAGACAACAATAGATAGACATCATACTCAAAATGCATATAATAGACAACAGGCATAGTATAACTGTATGGCATGTATGCTCAATGCATAAGTAAAACATGCTTTCAGCAACTCTTGCTCATATAAGATATCATATATGTAGAGAGACCAAGCTAGAATCACAACTATGGTTGGGAGATGTCATTCACACCTGGACACTCTGGTGGCAAGGTACAACACCCCTCACATGGTTGATGCCATTCACACCTGGACACCCTGGTGGCAAGGTACAACACCCTTTACAAGGTTGATACCATTCACACATGGACACCCTGGTGGCAAGGTACATACCCCTCACATGGTTGATGCCATTCACACCTGGACACCCTGGTGGCAAGGCACATACCTCTCACATGTTTATCCTGGCTTTTATACCCACCAGATCGGGCATGGTCTGATATAACACATTACATAGAACATATATCTCATGTATATAAGCTCATTTCATCATCATAACATCAATCATATCATATCTCATGTTTTAGACCTTCAATTCCTCAAGAAACCATAAGTTAACATTCTATCGAACAACTTGGGAGTGTGTAATGGGGGTAAAAGACCATGCAATTTAGAAATAAAATCATGCAAGAAAATCTATTGTAAAATCATCAATCAACACCTTAAAACACGCCCAAGACATTCACGTTAAAACCCCTTATTAGATCCAACATTAGGTCCAAGATTTGGAGTTAAAACATGCTAAAACAACCATACTTTCATGAACTAAAATCATTGTGCAGTAAATTTCTCAATCTACAATACCCACATGTAAAATTAACTTTAAATCATGCAACATTAGTAAAAAGGAGGCTTAGCCACCATGGGTGAAGTGACCCAATGGTTCAACCCCATATACCTTAGCTTGGAGATAGACTTGGTGATGATTGGAGATGGAGACTTGAAGCTTGAAGAAGAACCTTGAAGGAGAACCTTATCTTGGAGTGAGGGTTTGGGACATGAGTTTGGGGATTGAAAATGTGACTAAGTGTTTGAGTGAGAATTGGGAAGTGTTTAGGGTAACATGAGAGTGAAATATGACTAAGTATTGGTAAAAACACGTATAGGAGCTTTTAGGCCCAAGACTTAAAGTCTTGACCGAAGCTGAAAATTAGAGTTCCAAAAACATGGGGGCACGTCATGAAGGTGTCACGAAAACGCCTTTGGAAATAGATTTTCAAAATTTTGTAATTGCTAAATATTTTGGTGCTTTTTTTTTTTATTTTGGTCCAAGACTTTCAAGTCTTGGGCATAAGGGTTCTCATACCTGAAAATGCCTATACTTAGAATCATTTCACCCTCAAATCATCCTAAACATTCCCCAATACTCACTCAAATACCTAGACTCATATTTCACCCTAAATTCAAGTCCCAAAGCTCAAGCTTAATGATTTCATCAAGGATGTCATTCAAGCTTCAAGTCTCCATTAAAGTCTTCTTCAAGAGCTTCTCCAAAGCTAAGGTATGTGGGTTTTATTCATGTATTCGTTTCACCCATGATACCCAAGCCTCCTTTTACTCAAATTGCATGATTTAAAGCAGATTTACAAATAGGTCTTGCATATTATGAAATTCACTGCACACTGTGTTAAAGCTATGTAAAGTTGTGACTATTTTGCTATGTTTTATAAATCTTGGATCTATTGTAAGATTTAGTAAGGGTTTTGATATATATTTCTTGAGGGTGTTGCAAGGTTTTGATTGATGGTTATACAATGGATTTTGTTCCATTATTTCACTCTTGAATTTCATGGTCTTAGACTAGCAATACTGTCATGACCCAAGCTTAGGGCCTAGACGTGACATGGAAAATGGGGAACCCGAAAGGACCCCAAACAAGCCTCTTAACTTGTTATTACACATAATTGATTGCGGAAGCATACAAAGACATATATATTAAGAATGGGGGAAATGGGACTAAGGGAGAGCTTTAATAAATGTAATAATCAAGAGTCAAGAGTCAAAGCTCATAGATAAATACACAACATGTCCAACAAGCACCTCTAATACATAGATATAGCGGGAGCCAAGACAAGCTACTGGGCTCACCCTCATTGTTAATAGAACACAAGAAAATGTCTCAATACAAGGTCTCAATACAAGGGTAATAGTAACTTAGACCAAGGTCCTTGAAATGGAGGACTCACAAACAAGCTTGGAATAGCACCGTCTAGCCATGTGAAGGAGGAGGATGATCAACTTGGGCACCGGTCCCTACATGGTGATATCATGTAGGCAAGAGTTTGTGTTAGTACGTATGAATGTACTAAGTATGTGGGGTGCATTGCTAGCAAGAGATTGATAACATAATCAAAATACATAACATTAGGCAATAGACATGATATAGCAATATGACATGTATGTTCAATGCATAAGTAATACATGCTTAAGTAAATCACACTCATATAGGATACCATATGTGAAGAGGAGACCAAGCTAGATTGCCAAGGTATAAACCCCTTGGGGTTGGTAATGATAGCACCCATCACCCTAGTTTGTGAGGTACAAACCCCTCATCAAGGTTAGTAATGATAACACCTATCACCCTAGTGTGTGAGGTACAAACCTCTCATCAAGGTTAGTGATGATATCACCCATCACCCTAGTGATTGAGATATCAACCCCTCAACTATCTTGGTAATGATCGCACCCATCACCATAGTGGTTGAGATATCAACCCCTCAACTAGGTTGGTGATGATTGCACCAATCACCTTAGTGGTTGAGTCTTTGACCCCTCAACTAGGCCCCCAAATTGGGAATGGTCTACCACAACACTTTAGATAGTATTCATCATGTACATAAGCTCATTTTATCTCTTGTGGTGGTGGTAAGTTAAAAGCAAGCCAAAGATCACGTTAGCTATAATTGAAGGAATATGTACACAAGCAAAAAATTGTAGCTTTTGCCAAAGGAGAAGATGGTGTGTTCAGATACCAAAGTAGATTGTGTGTTCTTGTTATACATGGAATGCGAGGTAGAATTATGGTAGAGGACAATAATTGTAGATATTTCATCCATCCATGTTGGAGCAAGATGTACCACAACTTATGAGAAATTTATTGGTGGTGTAGTATGAAGAGGGACATCATAACTTCATTTCAAAATGTTAAAATTGCCAACAAGTCAAAGTTAAGCCCCAAAGTGCATGTGGTGTAGATCAAAATATAGAGATTCTAGAGCGTAAGTGTGGGATGATCTGTATAGATTTCATTACAGGCATACTGCAATCTCGCCAACAACACGATCATCTCACTTCTTCCAGTTATGATGATCGATAAAACATAGGACAGTGCCAGATTATATGTTTGTGTAATTAGAAAACTTCAAGGAGTTCTCACATCGATAATATCATATAGTATAGGCCAATTCACTACTCAGTTCTGGAAGTCTTTCCAGATATGTCTAGGTTCAAAGAGGAGTCTTATCATTGTATCGGTCAGGAACAACGTATAATTCTAACTTCAGAGGACACGTTTAGAGACTGTGATCTTGACTTCAAAGTTAACTAGGACAACCACTTTACTTTTATTGAGTTGTGTACAGTAATAGTTTTCATTCGAGTATTCAGATGGCTCCTTATGAGGCTCTTTATGGGAGGTGGTGGAGGTCACTATTGGTTGGTTTAAGGTTGGTGAGGCTGAGTTAATTAGGCTACACTTGGTTCATCAAGCCATAAATAAAGTGAAAACCATCAAAGAAACCTTTACTACTATTCAAAGTCATTAGAAGTCCTACATTGATGTTATTAGAAGAGATTTGAAGTTTCAGGTAAATGATTGGGTATATTTGAAGGTTTTACCTATGAAGGGTGTAATACGTTCTAGAAAGAAAGTGATTCTTAGTCCCCAATACATTTCATCCTATCAAATAAAAGAGAATTAGTAATGTAGCCTATGAGTTAGAGCTACCCATAGAGTTAGCGGCTATATACTCAGTATTTCACATTTCGATGCTTAAAAAATGTTTACGAGATCTTCGGTCGTTGTTCTTGTTAAAAGTGTTGGGGTAAAACATAGCTCATCCTATGAGGAGATTTTGGTCTAAATTATTTATCTGTAAGTTCACAAGTTATGAACACAAGAGGTTGCATCAATTAAGTTTTTATGAAGAAGTCAGTTTGTTTAATAGGATATATGGGAAGAAGAAGAGGATATGAAAGATATATACCTTAATCCATTTGTTTGTCTGGTAACGTTGAAGGTAACTACTCTTCCCTATCTCTGAGTTGATGTTTATTATTGAGTTGAGCATTTCAGCTCTTGCTTGCGTTCATGCCTAGAGTAAACCTTAATCTTGGTCATCACTCTAGGAAAAATGATCCAAGGGAGAAATATTATGATACCTCCTAAATAATCTAACTCAAATAAGACTAGGAAGTCAGAAAAGGAAATCCAATTTTGCAAAATTTTATTTCAACTGATAGCATCGAAGGCCCATAGAACCATTCATGGACCGTAGATGGGGTTTCATGAAACCAACCTCCTGCAAGTCTGAACCTTAATACTTTTCCATGGGCTGACAAGATAGCCCATAAAATGATTTACAATCCTTAGAAAGGTTCCATAGACGTATGTCCTAAAACTCCTAAATCTTAGAACATATTGCAAGAGTTAGGTTTATGACCCATATTATATTCTATGACCCATAAAAAGGTTCTCATAGGCTGAATGTCCTGAGATGCCAAAGTATTAGTACTTTTTCTATGACTCGACATGAAAATCTATATAAAGATCTACAACCTGTAGAAGGTTAATAATAGAAATTCGCCCCCAAAGCCCAGTTTCTATGAAAGGGCCTTCTATGATTTATAGATGCACCCATAGACGAGCTGTTTGGTCTTTTATCACCTTCTCCAATTCAAAAACTTGATGTTTTGGTCGATCTAATATAATCCCCTTATTAGTACCCTATGTGCCTTTCCACTCATTAACACTTAGAATTTTCTGAGAGTAAGCTTGGAGAGGAGAAAAGCAAGGTTCGAGCATTCCAACCCAGTGTCCTAGTTTTTTGAGTAGAATTTTCATTTTACTGATACATAAGGCTATTCATAGCATTGGATTGACCTCGTCCACATGCCCTACATCTAAATTCTTTCGTTGATGATTTGAGTTTTAGCCTTAATTTCATTCATTTTAAAATGAGTAAATTAATTATGTTTTATATATTATACGTTGAAATTTCTATAGTTTGTACATCTTTAATATTGAAGTTATTGCTCATGATTTCCCTCACATGAACCCGAGTTGAGTTGATGGACATTGCTTTTATTATGTATTATTTTGAGTTGATGAGGGTGATTTTCATGTATTGAGCAAAGTGTGATTTAAATTGATTTATAGGCCTATTTTTACTGAGTCTAAACTAATATACAAATGAGCCTAAATATAGTTTTAAGACAAAAGTTTTGAAGAGATGTAAATAACTTTGAAAACATATATTTAATGAAAGAGCATGATGACTGAGAGGAGTTTGAGCATTGATTGAGGACAACTGAGACTAAATTAATTACTTTTTGTAATTAATTAACTTGAGGTATATGAGCATAATGAGTTATTTTAAAAGTAGTATTGAGTACCAATTTAGGTAACAATAGAGACAAGTCAAACCTTATAAACTACGTTGCAAGCGTACAATAGGATCATGCCATTGGTTCAGACGACTCCTCAGTTGTCCCAAAAGAGGACTTTTATTTGGACGCATTAACATGATTGTCCTATACCCTTGCAATGTATAGAGTGATTGTGGCAACGAAAGCGCTTTCGTTGTATCATTACTAGCTCAAAGGAGATAGTTGTCTATTAGAAAAATTCCCCAATCAATAAATAATATAACTTTACTAAGTTATATTTTTATTATATCTTGAAAAGCATTTTTTTATTCATAATATTTTTTAGTTGAATGTGTTGAGTAGTTCTAAAAATGTTTCCTTCTAGCCATTTAAATATTGCACATTCCATGTACTAACATCATTTGACCTGCATCATTTAATGATGTAGATAAATGTGTTAGAGATTCTTAGCAGGTGCTCCATTAAAGATCTATTCTTTCTTGATAGTAGTGACACCTCCTTACTTTCTGAGAGATCTTTTCAATTCAATTTGCTTCCATTTTGACTAGTTCTTCTGAGGCAGCCATAGGCTTGTCTCAACACCTTCTTATGAGAAGTTAGAGACTTTATAGGTAGAGTTAGATGGAGTCAGATGTTTCCTTCAACGTCTATTGTAAAACTATGATTTTCTTTTTAAGTTGATGACGTTGAGTTTATATCATTGTCTCGAGTATCATTAAATTTCTATTACTATTTTCATTGATAATGTTGAGTGCCCATCTGAGTTACTCTATCTTGAGTTGAGACTTTCACTAAGTGAGTTATCCAGACCAAGGGTTCGCTTAGGACGAGTAATTATTTTTGGATGCTCAAGCCTAGGATATACACTCGGGTCGTGACACATGAAATATTAAATTAAAGTATTTTTGAGTCTTATTTCCAACTCTGCATTTCCATTATTTTATGTTTGGACAAAAATAATATGCTGAATTTATTAGAAGTTGCCTATTTGCCAAAATCCCATGATTACGTCCATCACAAGTTGGGAAGATCTGTAGTGTCACTCCGTCTAACTAAAATAGTGAGGCCAAATTTTGGCCATTTGTGACGGTTTCGGTGACTATCCATCAGGGATTAGACGGGTTATTTTCCAGACCATCAAATGCGATTTTTTTGTACTTTTAACTCAATTTCTTAGGGGTAATTTGGTGCTTCTTTGCTCGAAACTTCCCCTAAAGTATTCAAAACATTCCCTACACTTTTAATAACCATAACAAACAATTAAAGACCCCTCCACTTTTTCTTTCATCATCTCAAAATGTTTTAAACCCATAAGGCTTCAATAAGAAAGAACTAAGGTTAATTCTCAAGGTTCCTTTTGTAAGTCCTTCGTCAGAAGTATATATGAACACTCCCTATTTCATACTACTCATCATACAAGGTTCATATATTATTATTCATATTTTCTAAGTTACAAATTGAGGTTAGGTGTAAGGCCTCACACGTTGGAAGGTGTAAAAGTGCCTAACAGAAGAATTCTAGAATTTTCTACATATCAGTGGTTGCAACATAGGAGTGTAAAAGTTGTATGTTGTTCCATAGGCCGTAACTTATGCTTGTGGAATGGTGAGTGGACTTGGTAAAAAGATTTTTTTTTCCTGAAGTTTGGAGTACGAGATATCAGTACAGGTCATACATTGATTGATGGGCCATAAGTCATGTCGTGGTTTGAGATTTAGAGAAAATCTTTTTGAGTCCAAAATGTTACCCGACGAGACCCTTTTCACGACCCATGAAATGGACCACGACCCGTAATCGGGGTCTTGTGGCCTTGTTTGGCAGTTTTTAAACGGAGTAATTTCATCATTTGCTAATTTCCTAAACCTATGCTACATCCTTTAACCCTTAACTCTGAACCCTGAATAAGCCCTTCCTAGCCCTATAAAAACTCTAAACCATTTCATTCCAACTCATTTGTCAAATAACCTAAGTCCCAAATGCCTCCCAGACACTCTCAAGTTTCTCATGTCTTTCAAGAGAAGAGTCTAAGCTAGGGTTTCGATTTCCTCCAAAATCAAATTTTCTCTCATTAAATCACACTAAGGTATATGAGTTTTGATTTGTGGAGACTTTTCCTCCATAAAGCTCAACCATTCCTCTTTCTCATCTAGTCATAAGTTATTGAAACTTACGAAAATTTTATGAACTCTTTTATATGATGATATAATGAGGTATTTTATGATGTTTTATCCTTGTATACTATTATGCAATGCAATGTCATGTAAAAACTAAGATTTAAATGATGGTTTGATGACATCCTAGCCAACTCTTCTTATGCCTTTGGTGGGTTATTTAGAATAATACTTTAGTGATTTTATCTTACTCCATTCAGTCATGTACTCTTGAAGTGCATGGTTTTAAAATTTCGTACATGTACCCACCATGATTTGATTAAAGATGCATGCCAAGTTTCTCATGTAATGAATGCCTTATGGCAAGATATGTATGTCACACATGTCTAGACTAATAAAAGTTCAACAAGTATGTTATGAGCTCATGAGCATGATATGAATGTTAAGAATGATATAAAACCCTATCCTTAATGTTATAAGCTATGTCTTAATGATATACTTGGGACTATCATTAATATATCTCTGATTCAAGTAATCCATGGAATTGGGGTCTAGCAATGAGAGGACCTTGATAGTTTCCCATTGTCCCTAAACTATGTGCCACCATAGGTTCATGCTTTTGATTTCATATATGGGCTTGTAGCTACCAAAAAGACAGTGTCATAAGGTAAAGATAATGATGACACCTACCGAAAAAGCTATGTCATAAGGTAATGGTTATATGGAGGCGTTTTCTGAAAGTCCATGTCGTAAGGTGAGTGTTTGGTTTACCTTGGCAAAGTAGACCACTCCTTGTCCGGTGTGGAGTGAACATCAAAATTCCAAGGAGTAGCTCTCTTGGTCTTACATGTCGGTTATGGTCCGCTTCCACATATGCATGATATATCTTGTGACTTGATGATTCCATATGCACATTTTCAGTAAGCATCTATTCATGACATATTGAGCTTGTATCTATTGTTTATGATTTTGCTTATTGTTTCATTAAAGATTATGTTCCTTGTTGCAATTTCACCCTGTATACTATGTACATTCCAAGCACTAACACATACTTTTTTGCCTACATGATCTCACTGTGTAGGGACCAAAGATATTATTCATCCTCCTCCTCCACAAGGCTAGATGGTTCGGTCGAAGATTGTTTATGGTGAGTTCTCTATTCTAGGTACAATATCCATTTACTTTCATACTTTATTAAGACTTGTATATTTGAGGATATTTATCTTTTGAGGGTGATCCCTAGAGATATCTTGGCCCCTGTTCCACTCATGTTAGAGGTGTTGTTGGATATAAATATATATACTATGAGTGTGACTCTTGTTATATGTATGTATTATGGAAGACTCCCTTAGACCTTACCCCTTCTTATGCTTGTTGTATGTTGTGGATGAGATGGAAGTCCTAAGTTACTCCCATAGCATGAGTCATACTTACTTGGCCCTTAGATATTATTTGCTATGTGTTCATGCTAATATCTTCCACATAACATCCCCTAGCTTGTGTCCAAATTCCCGCTTCCCCTAGAATTATGTGCTTGTTGTTTAATCATACTTCCACAAACAAGGATGTGACATGCATGCTTAATAGGCTTTTTTGGGGTCCTTGTGGGTTTTCCCATTCGTCATGTTACACCTAGGCCCTAGTTTGATAAAGGGTCCTCCGAACCCAACACCACCAGGTCAAGTATAGCCTTGTCCATGGTTGTGAAGTATGCCATAACTATGATTAAGAGCTATGAGGCATTTTTGGAATGACTTCCTCATATTTTATGTCATGCTTTATGAGTTAAATTGATACTTTCTATTCTTATTGGATGATCTTTTGCTATTTTGGATTATGCCTCAAAGTAGAGTAGCACAAACAGATCCAACTCCCAAGGGAAAATTGACCCATCTAGCACTACAGGTCCCAAGGAGAAGAAGGGGTCACTCTTGTTGAATACTGGAATGTGGTTTCTTTATTGGCAAAGGACATGGCCAACCAAGGAGTTCAAGATCCTTATGATCCTACCTCCGCTTCAAGTCTGAGGGATTTTATAATAACGAATCCTTCTAAGTTCTATGGCTCCAAAGTTGAGAAGACCCCAATAATTCATTGATGAGGTGTACAAGGTTCTTGACATTATTGGGGTAATCTCAGAGGAGAAAGCAAAACTAGCATCCTGTCAACTAAGCGGCCTTGCTCAATTTTTGTTTGTTAAATGGAAGAGGGAGAGGGTGAATGGGGAGTTATCTCTTGGAAAGATTCAATGCCACCTTCATCAAATGTTTCTTACCCATGGAGATAAGGGAGGAAAAGATGATGAAGTTTATGAACCTCAAACAAGGTTCTAAGAGTGTTAAGGGTTATTCCCTTAGATTCAACAATCTCTCAAAGTATGCTCCTCACTTAGTCGCCGATCCTATGGCAAGGATGCATAAATTTATGTCGAGAGTGTCTGACTTAATCAATGAAGAATGTTACACCGTCATTCTCATAGGATATATAGACTTGTCTCATCTCACGACTTATGTCAAGCAACTTGAAGGAGAAAAATGTAGAAAGAGGAGGAGTGGAGAGTCCAAGAGGGCTCATTATGATGGTGGATTTCAAGGTGCTAGAGGTGACCATTTTCAACAAAGCCACAAATTTCATGGTCAAGGGTCCTCTAATGATCAAGGCAAAAGGTTTGCTAATGATAGGGTGCCCAACCCTAGAGCGAATCATTTAATTGGTTCATTAGGAAGGATATCGATCAAACATTTTTCTTTCCTATCAGTTGGTAGTAGTCCTTTTGTGATCTTAGCTTGATAGAAAAACAAGAGGAAAATGTTGCAGTTTTGCTTACTGTATACTTAATGATGATTGTGCTATCTATAGATATCTTAACCTTCTTGATTGTCTCCTTGTAGTACCTGCAAATATAATGGAGAGAAACGGAATATGGAAGTTACTTAAATTGAACAATAGTATAATAGGGGTTCACGTTTCTTCAAAAATTAAGAAAAAAAAAGAAGAAAATAAGGCAATCAAAAAATAATCAAACATATCAAGGAAAGATAATCAATAAGAATTCTTGCAATCAATGTATTTATGTATAACTATTAGACGTCAATACTTAGTCCTCGTCAAAAAGTTCTCCCAAGATAGACAGATAAAATACATTTGTCTCTGTATATTGCATTGCTATGTTAACTTAAAAAGAATGTATATTTTTACTTCCAGTGTCATCGCCGACCACTTAGGTACTTTGTCTTCACAGACTTAGAACTAGAAGAGCCATAATTTTTTGCTCGATTCCTTTTACGAGAACGTCTGGTGGTAGTGATCTCCTCTTCTTCCTCTTCCTCCTATTCATCATTGGTGTTGATAGTTTTACTGCTTTACATAGTACGCTGAGGAATGTGAACATTGAAGTAATAGTTGACAATCCTTTGCCTATCCTTCTTAGGAAGAGATGCTATGCCAGTTTCAAGAAGCTTTTAACTTTAGACAGACTTGTCTTAAGGAGGGAGCTAAACTGTTTTTGTTCCTTAGTGTTCCACAATTTGGAAACCTCTTCTCCTATCTCATCAAATTTCCAGACATTAAACGCAGTCTTCAGTTCAAACTTCACCTTCATGCATTCTTCTTTAACATGTCTTCATTAACATGAAATTTTAAAGAAAAAAGCATGAAGTTGAAATTGAACTGAAGACCGTGTTTAATGTCTAGAAATTTGATGAGATGGGAGAAAAGGTTTCCAAGTTGTGGAACGCTAAGGAAAAAAATAGTTCAGCTCCCTCGTTAAGACCAGTCTGTCTAAAGGTAAAAGCTTCTTGAAACTGGCATTAGCATCTCTTCCTAAGAAGAATAGGCAAAGCATCGCCAACTATTACTTCAATGTTCACATTTCTTGGTTAATAAGGTCAAGTAGTAAAATAATCAACACCGATGATGAAGAGGAGGAAGAGGAAAAAGAGGTGGTCACTAATCCTAAACGTTCTCACAAAAGGAATCAAGCAAAAAACTGTGCCCCTTTTAGTTCTAAGTCTGTGAAGACAAAGTACCTACGTGGTCGGCAATGACACTGGAAGTATCAATATACATTCTTTTTTAGTTGACGTGGAAATGGAATATACAGAGAGAAATGTATTTTATCTCTGAGTCTTTGGAGAATTTTGGGATGAGGCCTAATTATCGAGGTCTAATAGGATAGAACAACAAAAGTATACATAAATACATTGATTGCTAGAATTCTTATTGATTATTTTCTGTTGATATGTTTGATTATTTTCCGATTGCCTTATTTTCTTCTTTTTTTTATTTGTGAAGAAAGGTGAATCCCTGTTATATTACTGTTGTCCTTTCATAGCAATTAAAATTATAACATCCTAGTACTAAGATATTTCGTGTTGAGATAATTTCTGCTAATGTATTTATGGAACTGGTGGATTCAATTAGTATATATGGTACCTTCAGTTGTACCTTCAGTTCATACCTCATCTGTCACTCCATTTGTGTATCGAAGACTTCTTGATGCTCAATTTGTCAAAGATTTGTTCCATAAAATTTTTTCTTCAGCAAGTTCCATTGATTTATGTTTTTTATTCATTACCTTTAAGAGTAGAAAGATCTTGGACATCTATCCCAAAGTCTATCTCCCTTTCCGACGGCACACCACGTAGATTGTCAGGGAATATTTTAGGAAACTCATTTACAACTAGAACTTACCAGAGGGTTAGTGTCTCAACAGTGAGATATTTAGCTCTAACTATATAGTAGATGCACCCCTTGGAAATTAACTTCTTATCCTTAAAATATGAAATGAAATGTCCCTTAGGAACAATTGAGCAATCCCTCCACTCTAAGATTGGCTCACCTTAAAACTGAAACTTGAAAACTCTAGTTCTACAATCTATGGAATAATAACAAGCATGAAGCCAATCTATGCGAAGAATGATGTTGAAATCCACCATATCTAACTCAACTTCATTAGCTAAAGTATCTTCATGGTAGATTGACATAAGACAAACTCCATAGACTCTTTGAGATAGAATAGACTCACTGATTGGAGTGAAAACACTGAAAGGCTCATTAAGACACTCAGAATTGATATCAAACTTTATAGCTACGTAGGGAGTCACAAAAGATAGAATAGCAATTGAGAATAGTAATGCAAAAATATCATCAGAATTGATGCCCAATCCTTCAACTTCTCCTCCTCCACTTGTTGTACATAAGTCATTATCCTGGATATATTTATGTCCCCAATCAGCATTGCTACCCTGCCCTCTTTGTTAGTTAATCGGGAGAGCCCAGCTACAAACAGACTGATCTTGTTTCTCATATCTGCCATCATATCTAAAGCATAGCCAGAATACTATGTGAACTTAACGATTGGTGATCTCATCTCAACCTTGACAAAGCTCAACATTGGGATGCCTTAAGTTCACACAGCTATCCCATTACGCTCCGGATATGGTGGTGGATATGAATAGTAGGATGAGTCTTTTCATTTTTGGGCGCTCACGATCGACTAACAACGAGGGCAAGGTAGCTATCGTAATAAGGGATATAGATATCGACAGAATGATGACTTATGTGAAGTAGAAGGATGGGAGAAGTTGAAGGAACGAGAGAAGTATCGAAATAAAAGGTCCATGACATCCAACTATGGGAATAGCAAAAAGTGAATAACAAGATAGAGTCAGTCATCCTTTCAGCCCAAGTCATCTGCCAGTGTAACTACACCAAGGGTCAGGAGTGAATAGGGGTTGAAAAACTTCAAATCTCAAGGTTTCTAATCACAAGAGAGTATGGATCAAGGGGTCTATAGCCATCCCTTGTGTGGCAAATGTGGTAGGTCCCATCCCTAAGAGTGCCTGATTAGCACTAGCGATTGATACAAGTATGGGTTGAAAGCAAACTTTTGAAAGGATTGCCCCGTGATGATACAGAGCTTTAAGGGAAACAAGGCACAGTCATCTACATCAGCTCCACAAGGTAATTTGGCTTCTAAGTGTACTACCTCAGGAATAAGCAAGGCGACAAACCATCTATATGTTGTGGCCAAATATCGGGATCAGGAAAACTCACACAATGATGTCATTGGTATTGTCAAAGTCTTTAAACATATTGTTTTTGCAATATTATAACCAGATGCTACTCTATCTATCATGACTCTTAACATAGCTATGAAGTTTAAAATTAGTCCTGAGTGTCTTAATGAGCCTTTTTATATTTCCACTCTAGTCGGTGAGTCTATTCTAGATCAAAGAGTGTATAGAGATTATCCAATGTCTGTCTACCATAAAGACACTTTAGCTGACCAATTTGAATTACATATGGTAGATTTTAACATCATTCTTGGTATGAACTGACTTCATGACTGTTATGTTTTCATTGACTATAGAACCAAAGTTGTGCAATTTTAATTTCCGGGAGAGCCAGGCTTAAAGTGGAGGGGTAGTATAACTATGCCTAAGGGTCATTTTATTTCATATCCTAAGGCCAAAAATTAATTTTTGATGTTTATGCTCCAACAATAAAATGGTCGCAGTCAAGTATAAACCTAACTAAAGGTTAGAGTCGAATCCACAGGGAATACAACGCTTGACTATGTTTATCCACTAATAACCATTTCAAGCATCGATCACTAAATTCCCTAAAATGGGAAGGGGGGTTGTGATTCAATATTAAGAACAAAAATAAACACTACACTATCTATGCAAGAAGAGAATCATATTGTGGGACAACTTGGGAATTGTGTTCCCCATAATTCGTTGACTCAATTACCCTAGACAACATGACTCTTATTAGGACTTTGCATGTAGGATGGTAACTTAGGTTTTTCCAGTCCTCTTGTAAAGGTGAAGGTCAAATTTCACCATGGAACTTGGTTGACAACCATGGTGTGCCAACTAATCATTAACCATTGTTCCAATCAACCTCCCCTTAGTCAGGTTTTGTTGATTAGATTAGAACACACTAATCGAATCTTATCATCTATTTCTCTTTTCCTATTAATCACTACCTTAGTAGTAATCATGATAATAGGTGGGTTTTAGTGTTAGCCACCACCAAACAACAACCAAAGTGAAGGGAAATAAACAATACATGCAAACACCCAATCAAAGAAATTCATAAAGTCTAGGTTATTTCAAGTCAACTACTCATGGTTACCACAACCCCAAGTTGTGGGTGCTTAACTACTCATGGCTAAGGCAAAATCAACAACAATGAATATGAGAGACATGGTTGAGAGATTACCCAAAACAATGAAGAACAAAAACACATTGAAGTTGAAACCACAAGCTTGGCAATGGAAGATGAGTACAATGTGATTTTTCAATCCCCCAAAGTGCGTCTAATTAAAAATTGAAATCTACACTAAACCTTAGAAATGTTCTAAGAATATATTAAAGAGGGATTAGTCAAGGTGGAAACTGAAAAAATTTTCAAAGTCTACAGCTAAAACCCTTAACATTAACTATTTATACTATTTACAAAAATATCCTAAAACATAAATATAAATACAACTGGCAGCAATTACGTCTTTTAGATGCAACTCATAGGGTGGCCTACGAGTCGTTATCGAGCTTTTGTAGTAAGAACTTGGCATTTTGGACTTGACTGCTATGACCCACTATTACGATTTGTTGCTTGGGCTACGACTCGATGCTCCTCTCGTAGTCTAGGCCTGCAGTTATTGGTCAAATTCTTGAACTCTCTAGAAATTGCTACGATCCCCACCTATACGAGTCGTAGTGAGACCTACGACTCGTAGGGTGGTCTCGTATAGTTGGCCTCCACTTCTCAGATTTTTTATTTTGCTCTCTGGAAATTGCTACAAAGGGCCTCCTATGACTCGTACATGAGCTACGACTCGTATGGTGGCTCGTAGGACCTGACTTGATCGAAATCTACACTTTTCTTCCAAAATCATACCAACCTATATTTTCTGCACAACTAACACAAAAACACATAAAAACCATAAAACGTCACACTAAGAACTTGCAAAATTTGTTCTTTTAGGCATTAAATATGGTGTATTTTGATAGCACATCAATTTCCAAGGGGTGCATCTACTATATAGTTAAAGACAAAGAACCCAGTGTCGAGGCATCAACCCTCTAGTTAATCCCAGTCGTAAATGAGTTTTCTGAAATTTTTCCTAATGATCTACCTGGAATCCCTCTATGTAAGGACATACACTTTGGGATACATGAAACTCAGTTTATAACTTCCCTACCATATAGAATGGCTCCAGAAGAGCTAAAAAATTTGAAAGAGTAGCTAGAAGATCTTCTAGATAAAGGTTCCATTAGACCTAGTGGCTTGTCTTGGGGTGCTCTAGTTCTATGCGCGAAAGAACATTGGTTTCCTTTTGATGTGCATTGACTATCATCAATTAAACATGGTATCCATCAATAATAAGTATAACCTTCCTAAAATTAATTATTTGTTCGATCACCTTTTGGGTGCTACATGTTTCTCCAAGATAGACCTTATATAATTGAAAGTTAGAGAAAGTGAGATCCAAAGATAGCCTTCAAACCTTACTATGGGTATTATAATTTCCTGGTTATATCCTTTGGATTGACTAAATTTCCTATAGCCTTCATGGACCTTATGAACCAAGTGTTGAGGTAATATCTAGACAGGTTTGTCATTATGTTCATAGATGGAATCCTGATAAACTATAGAAATGAGGAAAAACATGTTGACCATCTTAGAATCATCCTCAAGGCCCCTAAGGATCAGAGGTTGTATGCTAACTTTTCAAAGTGTGAGTTTTGGTTGGCATCTGTGGCATTTCGATGCCACATTGTGTTTGAAAAAGGTATACAAGTTGACTCTCAAAAGATTGAAGCTGTGGAGAGCTAGCCAAGACCCACTTTCCTAATGTAGATAAGGAGTTTCTTGAAGTTATTGGGATATCTAAGGAAGTTTTTATAGGAATGTTCATCTATATCATCTCCACTGACTAGGTTGACCCAAAAGAAGGTAAAATTTCAATGATTAGAGGCATACGAGAAGAGTTTTCAGAGTTAAATACTAGACTGACCATGACTTCAGTGTTATCCAAACCTGAGGGAACAAACAATTTTGTTATTTATTGTAATGCAGCTAGAGTTGGGCTTCGTTGTTATTGATGTTAAGAGGCAAGGTTATACCATGTGCCTCCAGATAGTTCAAGATCCATGAGAAGAATTACCCAACTCATGACCTTGCGTTAGTGGTGGTGATTTTCACACTCATGATTTGGAGGCACAATCTCTTTGGAGAACAAGTTGATGCACTCACAGATCATGAAAGCTTGTTGTATGTATTCAGTTTCAAAGAGTTGAACCTGCCACAGAGATGATTTGTGAAATTTCTCAAGGGCTATGACATGTACATTATCTATCTTTCAAGTAAAGCTAACATTATTACTGATTCTCTTAGCAATCTACCAATGGAAAGTAAAACACATATGTTGGAAGATAAGGACTTATCCAAAGAAGTTCATAAACTTGCTCGTTTAGGGATAAAACTAGTTGATAAAAATGAGGGAGGTGTAACTATTTAGAATGGAGACAAATCCTTATTAGTAGTAGAAGTACAGGAAAAGTAGGATCAACATCCCATTCTTCTCCAATTTAAAGAAGATGTCCACAAGAAAAAAGTATTAGTCTTTACCAAAGGGGATGATGGGGCATAGAGGTACCAAGGCAGGTTATGTGTACTGAATATTGACGGCCTATGGAAAAGGTAGGGATGGCCATCCTCAAGGACAAAGTATGCATGTTGACCAAAGGGCACAAGATGGCCAACAAAGAGGTGCTCCACATCATAACCAGCTTTAAGCTCTCCAAGGTAGGCAAGTGGTGGATGAAGCACCCAATGTTGTTATCGGAATGTTAAATATCTACAGTTTTGATGAATGATAGCATTATAATTTCATGTTTACATTGCAACTCACATACTTAGTACATGTACTGAAACATATTTTACCTGCATGATTTAACCATGTAGAGATAGGTGCTCCTCGATCTGCTCGTGGCTAGTTTTCAGGCGTTCGAGACTAGTATTTTGCAGTAAGCCCTTAGTTCGTGTCTTTACCATTTTCAATATTGCTATGCATTTCAGACATTGATGTACATGTTGGATTTTAGAGGCTTTTAATTTCTATGTTGTTGAATGATGGAGTCTTTTCTATTTGATAGAAACTGACAGATACTGGTTCCACCCATTCCATGTTTTAGTTGGTATGATTTTTGGAAACTATGTATGTTTTTTAATGTTGTTTCATTGTCATATGATGTCCGTTAGACCCTTTCCCCATTCATTTCAACAAATGTTTAAGTTTTATTCCTATGAATGCTTGGATATTAAAGATGGCCAGGGTGAAATGCCTCTGGGTATCTCATTAGTCGTGTGACAACTATTCCCTAGGATGGGTCATTTGACTAAAACTTCTAAGGTGGACCATGAAACCTTATTTACTAGTCGTGGTCACTTCTACGGGTCATAGATGACCCTCCATAGCAACTGGGATTTTTAGGGTTGGGTCTATGGCCAATCTTTTATAGGTTGTAGACCTTTTTAGTGATTGTAAATAGGTCTCATTCTGTTCACATTTGGTCTAATTCAGTGGCTTGGTATTTTTAGGGTTTGGAACCACAAGACTAAGTCTAAAGATCATATAAGGTTCTACGGCTTGTGTACTGTATCATAGACTGTGCCTTCAACTTTAAAAATTTTTAAGTGCTAAGGGAATCTACATGCCCCCATCAATACTTCGTGAATTGATTTACAGGCTATAAATATGATTCGGAGATGGCCATCTGGTACACAAACCAGATTTATTCCATGGGCTTTATGAACTTGTCTAAGTCAAAATAAATATGGGGTCTTGCAGTACTCCCCCTTGAGATCATTCATCCTTGAATGATGGTAAAAGTAAGAGTAGACTAATAGCACGAATGCAACTCAACTCAAGTACTCAAATAATCAATTACACAAAATCCTTAATTACTCAAACTCAAGGATACTCATCGACTCAAAGATAGGGACAAGAAATGTTTCCTTCAACATCATCATTGGAAGATATTAACAGATAACGGTACCTAAACTTTATTTTCTCCTCAGATTCTCGTGTAGATTTCTCAGTAGATTGATTTATTCATAAGCTATGTCTAGAAGGTGTGTTGGCCAGTTGCCTGATTTTACTCTATCGTGGTCTAATCATATTAGTTCTATGATGTAGTTCGTTGATTATGAAGGTAGTATATCAATCAAACATTTTTCTTCCCTATCAATTGGTAGTAGGACTTTTCCGATCTTAGTTTGAAAGAAAAACAAGAGGAAAACGTTGCAGTTCTGTTTACTGTATACTTAATGATGATTGTACTATCTATAGATCACTTAATCGTCTTGATTGTCTCCTTGCAGTACCTACGAATATAATGGGGAGAAACAAAATATGTTGTTACTTAATTTGAATAGTAATATAATAGGGATTCATCTTTCTTGAAAAATCAAAAGAAAGGAGAAAATAAGGCAATCTTTTATATATATAAAAGAGGATTGGCTGCTCGGTGATGTGGCACTCTTACAATTCTTCTCTCAATTTTTTAACAATAGACTTGTTTAATATATATTAAAAAAAGAAAAATATCCAAGAATTATAGCTTTATTGAAAAGGTATGCCTTCTTCGTGCTTAGTTCCATCCGTGTGTTTCTCTTTTTACTGCCAGAAAACTCAAATGTTTGTGCCCCTCTCTTTTGCCTATCTGTGTGGAAAAAATTAACATCATACATCCTTCAAAAAGGTTTTCTCCAAAAGTGTAGATAATTTTTTTCCTTGTTTTATTTTTGAATTCCTTAGCCTCGAAAGCAATTGACTACTTCTATTTACTTTCTTGGATTTAGTTTTAGACTAATAAAATAAATTTCGACGTAAATTCTCAATACAAAACACTATTTTATGTTTGATGAATGACTCTTCATGTTTAGTTGAAACAGAGATGGATAGAAGACAAAAACGAACCACAACAGGTAAGCCAAGACGAATGTCCACGGAAATAAAGATAGGAAAACTTTTAAACATTTTCGTGGTGCTTTTTAAAATTTCATTCCCTGATCTGCACTTGCTTGTAAGTTATTGCTTTACCCTATCCATGGTGTGTCCCTGAAAAAAATCAAGTTGTTTTGCAGGCATGGATTTGTTAGAGATTATTTTCTACCGTTGTTCTTTCTTATATTGTTTTCCACTCTTATCTTGAAACCTAAATTTTAACAAGTGAAACTATATTTATCTTTGCCTTATCCAGAAAAAAAAAGTGAAACTATGTAAAACTTACCAACCTAGTTTGATGCTAAACATTCCATTCATGCTGACATGTATACCTTTGTTGCAAGCCTTTTTCCTGTTCTTTTGCAACATAGCATTCCCTTTGCACTACTGATGGGCTATTTCGGTTAGTTTTTTTCCTTTTGTTTTCTTTTCTCACCTCATTGGTTGGTGCTTGAAGAGACCTTCATTAGGTAAATGTGATATTATTTTCACTGCTCTTTATTTGCTCTTTTTCCTTTCGTATCTCCCACTTTCAATAAATAAAGAATGACACAATTAAGATTCTTTCTTTCTTGTGTACTATTACATTTTGCGGAATGGCCGAATTAATTGAAACAGGAAATTAGGATTGTTAATTTTGTCGAATTTATACTTAAACCAATAACCTTTAGATCTTCTGTTCAATGATATGGTCTATGTTCAATGATATGGTCTATGAAGTACTTTCGAAGATAATTTTTTTATCCTTTATATCTTTGTCTTTTGGAAAGTATGGACGCTATTTTATAAGCTGTCAAGCTTGTGTTGGAGTTGGAACTTAGAGAGCATAGGTGTTCAAGTTTATATGATTATATTGTATGATGATAAGTATAGGAATATGTTGAATTCGTTGGGTAGAAGATTCTGCCTTCAAAATATGTTACCCAGAAGCAACAGATTTGATGTCTAGCTTCTTTGACTAGAAATTAAAAGCAAACTCAATGTCAACTTAAGATTTTCATGAAACTTTTCATCGGATAAACTTTTATTGGAAATTTGATGTAAATATGAGGACACAAACTTTCTATCTTTTAGTATTCCTTTTAAATCCTCATATGTGTAGGTAAATTATTGTAATTAATTGGACAAATATCGAGAAAATTGACAATAATAAAATATATATGGTGTACAAAGTGAACAAACAAAATGGTAATACCTACAATCCTTCTCCTCCTGACCATCAGCCCGAGGGCTTTGTTGTGCTTAGACATAAACTAATACTGTAAATTGCATATGTATATCTAGAGGTGGAAAAATAAGTCCAAACATAAGCAACCCTCCCAACACGCCCATAATTTTATGGGTTGGGTTCAACATTATTTAGAATTGGCTAATTTTCAGCCAGATATAATTTAACCCATTATAAAATAATTATTAGCCGAGCCCAAATAAAATTCTCACTTCAGCTCAATGTATCATTTGTTTTGTATATTCAATGCTAGTCTTAAATTAAGCAGGTTAAATTGGACGGCTCATGACCCAAACAAAATTTAGCTCATTTGAGCCCAAAGTACATTTGGGCAGGTTAAGACCCAACGCGATATTTAATGCAGCCCATTTAACCTTCCTAATTTCAGCCCAACTCGCCCATTTGATACCCTTAATATCAACCATTGAAGAGGATTAAGTCATAACTTAACTTAGAAATATTATTTTTTGGGGAATTATTTATTAATCAAATCCATCTTATTTCCACACTCTTGATCTTAATTAGTTATAATTTTATGAAATATTTACATTATAAAATTCTTAAAAAATTATAATGTACACCATGTAATTGTACCTGTGATTCTATTCCCTTCCACAAAAATAAAAAAAGTACTGCTAATTATTCCATACAAAATTAAGCTCCCGAAATTAAGAAGCCAAGCATACCAAGGAATAAATAGTACAATCCAAAAATGTATAGAAGATAGGAAAGACTTTTGTAATATTATATAAACATTATATTCTTAGTTTAATATTCAATTTGTATGTTTAATAAGATCACTAATTATGACCGCGTGAAGCACGTACAGGCTATCTAGTCACAAAATAATCGAACATATCAAGGGAAGATAATCGACAAGTATTCTAGCAATCAATGTATTTATCGGTATTTTTGTTGGCTTATCCTATTAGACCTCAATACGCAGGCTTCATCCCAAGTTTCTCCCAACATTTATACATAAAATACATTTGTCTATATACTGCATTTCTATGTCAACTAAAAAAGAATGTATATTGATACTTCTGGTATCATCGTCGACCACTTAGGTACGTCGTCTTCAAAGACTTAGAACTAGAATAGGCACCATTTTTTTCTCGATTCCTTTTGCGAAAACGTTTGGAAGTAGTGACCTCCTCTTCTTTCTCTTCCTTCTCTTTATCATTGGTGTTGATTGCTTTACTACTTGACCTGATACGCTGAGGAATGTGAACATCGAAGTAATAGTTGACAATGATTTGCCTATTCTTCTTAGGAAGAAATGCTAATGCCGGTTTCAAGAAGCTTTTACCATTACACTGACTTGTCTTAACGAGGGAGATGAACTATTTTTGTTCCTTAGTGTTCGACAACTTAGAAACCTCTGCTCCCAACTGATCAAATTTCCAGACTTTAGACGTAGCTTCAGTTCGGACTTCAACTTCATGCATTCTTCTTTAACATGTCTTCTAACATATTCAAGACATCCAGGGGACTCATAGGGACGATGCTCGTTTCTTTCTTTCCCAATCAACTCCTTGTTAACTTCCTCATAATGCAGTATCTACTGCAACAACTAGAGTTCCCTCATTCTGAGAGAATGTCAAATCAGTCCGTCCTTTACATTCATTTGCTCTAATAAGTCCATTTTACTCAACAAGGAAAACTATCATTTATAGTTGGAATCATTTTATCAAAACTTTCATCTTATAAATAAATCAGTTCTTTAATACAAACAGTTCTGCGAATCTTCAACAAAAAGAAAACAACAATAACAGAAAAGGTAAATTCAGTCATAGAGAAATGAGAACACACCAAAGAGGGCATTTGAGTTCAACACCCCCATCCTCAAAGATGGAGTGGTTCATTGGAACCCCTCTTTGGCAAAAAAGTACACTACTACCACTACCCATCACAAAACAAAAGGAAAATATTAATCAATGAACCAACCACATACAATAACTTCATCTTTAGTTCCATTTTACTCATTACCTTTTACAATTGGGTCCATTTTATTGAAGGTTCGGCAAGTACAACAACAACACACCCAATGTAATCGCCCAAATGGGATCTAAATAGGATAAAGTGTATATGCTATTTACAAGTATTCGACGAGTTTCTGACAAAAAAGAAAATTGCTCAAATGAGCTAAAGATGCATTGAGCTAGAGAGAATGAGAACATACCAAAGAGAGGATTTCAGTTCAAAATCCCACAACCCCAGCTCACTCAGGACAACACAAAAGGAAATAATCAATCAAAGACTCAACCCATTTCAACTTTAGGTCGATTTCATTCCATAAATGATCAATAACATAGCTAAATTAACCCCAGCCAAGCTTATGTTAGAGGCATATTTGGACACATACTATGATTATATCTAGTTCATTTATCCCATTATGTTTTTACGTTGTGGTTCTTAGCCCTGTTCCCCTTAGTTTTCCATTTTATCTTTATTTAATTACATATGATATGTTGTATGCATGCTAAGTGGCACCTTTGGGTTCCTCATTTTTTGCATTACAACTAGGCCCTGGGTTCGGGTCGAGACATGGTTTATATATATATAAACATATAATGTAGTTTTATTTTCTCCCAACTTTTCATTTTCAACACTGTATTCAGCTGAAAAATTTGCAATTTTGAAGCTTTGGGTAACTTCAAGAATGGAGGCGTAGGCTCAAAGCATTGCCCTCGATTCCTTAACCCATTGGATTTTCATATTCATAAATTGGGTCTTGAACTCAAATGTCCTATTTGGTATTTTCTTGTTTTATTCTAGTTTTTGTTAGATGGATAGTATCTATAGTTCTGAATAAACTAATTTAGCTATATGATTGATATTTCATGGAAAGAAATGGACCTAAATTTGAAATAGATTGAATCATTGATTGATTTTTTTTCCTTTTGTGTTGTGATGAGTGAGCCTGTGATATGGTATTTTGAACTGAAATCCTCTCTTTGGTATGTTCTCATTCTCTCTTACTCAATGCATCTTTAGATCATTTGGGCAGTTTTCTTTTTTGTCAGAAACTCGTAGAATACTCGTAAATAGCATGTACAATTTTTCTAATCTAGATCCCATTTGTGCGATTATATGTGGTATGTTGTTGTTGTTGTACTTGCAGAACCTCAATAAAGTGGACCCAATTGTAAAAGGTAATTAGTAATATGGACCTAAAGATGAAATTATTGTATGTGATTGGTTCATTGATTGATATTGTCCTTTTGTTTTGTGATGGTTAATTGTAGGCATTGGCAAAGCCAGAATTATTAGTAATGTAGTTTTTGCCGAAGAGAGTTAACCCCTCTGTCCATGAGGATGGGGGTGTTGAACTCAAATGCCCTCTTTGGTGTGTTCTCATTTCTCCCTGACTTAATATACCTTTTTTGTTTCATTATTGTTGTTTTCTTTTTCTTGAAGATTCGCGGAACTGTTAGTTTAAAAGAACTGATTTACTTATAAGATGAAAGTTTTTATAAAATGATTCCAACTGTAAATGATAGTTTCCCTTTTTTTAATAAAATGGACTTATTAGAGGAGGTGAATGTAAAGAACAGATTGATTTGACATTTTTATTTTGTTTCCTGATATGGGCCTAATCTGTATTACGAGGAAGTTCACAAGGAGTTGATTGGGAAACGAGCATTGTTGCTGTGAGTCCCCTGGATCTGTTGAATGTATTAGAAGACATGTTATAGAAGAACGCATGAAGTTGATGTCATAACTGAAGACCGTATTTAATGTCTAGAAATTTGATGAGATGGGAGTAGAGGTTTCCAAGTTGTGGAACACTAAGGTACAAAAATTGTTTAGCTCCATCGTTAAGACAATTCTGTCTAAATGTAAAAGCTTCTTGAAACCAGCATTAGCATCTCTTCCTAAGAAGAATAGGCAAAGCATTGTCAACTATTACTTCAATGTTCACATTCCTCAGCATATTAGGTCAAGTAGTAAAACAATCAACACCGATAATGAAGAGGAGGAAGAGATATAAGAGGATGTCACTACTCCCAAACGTTCTCGCAAAAGGAATCGAGCAATAAATTGTCTCTTCTAATTCTAAGTCTGTGAAGACAAAATACCTAACTGGTCGACTATGACACTGAAAGTGTCAATATACATTCTTTTTTAGTTGACGTAGAAATGGAATATACAGAGAGAAATGTATTTTCTCTCTCAATCTTGGGAGAATTTTAGGATGAGGCCTAAGTATTGAGGTTTAATAGGATGTATACATAAACACATTGATTGTTAGAATTCTAATTGATTATCTTCCCTTGATGTGTTAAATATTTTGTGATTTCCTTATTTTCTTCTTCTTTCAGTAATTTTTGAAAACGTTGAATGCCTGTTATATTACTGTTATCCTTTAGCAACAATTAAAATTTTAACATTTTATACTAAGTTATTCCCTGTTGAGATAATTGCTACTACATACCTCATTTGTCACTCCATTTGTGTTTCAAAGACTTCTCGATGTTGAATTTGTCATCGATTTATTCCATAAAATTTGATCCACCTAAAGCTCTATCTCATCTTTGGAAAATCCATCAAAAAGTGTCCTACCTACCTGCACTTGTAGCAACAACTTGTGCCAATAAGGCACTCTTCAAGATGGTACCTACCACACTTGCCATGTGATGGTTGGTGAGAGGTTGCTTGAGCCACACTCCTTGTAATTGGAACCTTGAGCTCTGAAGTTTTGTGATCTTTGTTCACTTTTGACCCTTAGAGTAGGTGCATTGGAAGATAACTATACTGGCCTGGATGACTTAGGTTTAAAGTATGACCCACTCCCACTTGTTGCCTACTTTCTGCAAGTCTCATGTATGGGTGTGTTGGACCTTTGTTTCATTACTTTTCTCAATCCTATAACTTCTCCTCCTCCACTTATTGTACATTAGTAATTATCCTGTATATATCTATGTTCCCTATCAACATAGCTACCTTGCCCTCTTTGCTAGTCAATCAGGAGAGCCTAGCTACAAATAGTCTCATCCTGTTCCTCATATCTTCTGTCATATCCAAAGCAAAGAGAGACAACTAAGTGAACTTAAAATTGCTGATTTCATCTCAACTATGATGAAGCACAACAATTGATGGCCTTAAGTTCACACAGCTATCCAACTACGCTCTGGATATGGTGGTGGATATGAGGAGCAAGATGAGTTTGTTCATAGTGGGGCTCTCCCGATAGATTACCAAGAAGGGCAGGGTAGTTATGCTAATAAGAAATATAGAAATGGATACAATGATGACTTATGTGTAGCAGGTGGAGGGAAGAAGTTGAAGGACTAGGAGGAGTATCGAATTAAAATGTCCATGACATCTAGCCATGAGACTAGAAAAAAGTGGGTAACAAGAGGGAATCGGTCATCCTTTCAACCTAAGTCATCTGGCCCGTACAGTCATCTGCCAATGTAGTTACACCAACGATTAGGAGTGAATAAGGGTTGCAAAACATCAAAGCTTAGGGTTTCCAATCACAAGAGAGTATGGCTCAAGGGCTTTGTAGCCATCCCTCATGTGGAAAGTATGGTAGGTCCCATCCCTAAGAGTACCTCATTGGCACTAGTAGTTGCTACAAGTGTGGGTAGAAAGTGAACTTTCTAAAGGATTACCCAGTGATGACATAGAGCTTTAGATGCAACAAGGCACCGTCTGTATGCTAAGGCCAGACATCAGTATTAGGAGTACTCACCCAACTTTGTCATCGGTATGCTCGAAGTCTTTAGACATAATGTTTTTACATTACTAGACCCAGATACTACTCTATCTGTCATGACTCCCCGTATAGCTATGAAGTTTAAAATTTGTCCTAAGTGTCTTACTGAGCCTTTTTGTATTTCCACTCTAGTTGGCGAGTCTATTCTAGATCAACAAGTCTATAGTGATTGTCCAATGTCAATCTACCATAAAGACACTTTAGCTGATGATCAAGTTAAATTATATATGGTAGATTTTAACAGCATTCTTGGTATGGACTGGATTCATACTTCTTATGCATTCATAGATTATAGAACCAGAGTTGTCATGTTTTAATTTACAGTTGAGCTAGTCTTAGAGTGGAGGGGTAGTCCAACTATGCCTATGGGTCATTTAATTTAAAATGTAAGGGATAAGAAATTAATTCCAAGGTTCCATCTACTATATAGTTAGAGTCAAAAATCTCTGTGTTGAGGCAGTACTTCTCTAGTTAGTCCCAGTCGTAAATGAGTTTGCTGAAATTTTTCATAATGATCCACCTGGAGTCCCTCCGGTCCGGAAGGTAGGCTTTTGGATTAATGTCCTTCACTCAGTCTATATCATTCCTACCATATAGAATGGCCCTAGAAGAGCTAAAATATTTGAAAGAGTAGTTGAAAGATCTTCTAGATAAAGATATCATTAGACCTAGTGGCTTGTCTTGGCGTGCTCAAGTTCATCGTGCGAAAGAACAATGTTTTCCTTAGGATGGGCAATGATTACCATCAAATAAACATAGACACCATCAACAATAAGTATACCCTTCCCAAAATTAATGATCTATTCAATCACCTTTTGGGTGCTACATGTTTTTCTAAGATAGACCTTAAATCAGTTTAAAGTTAGAGAAAGCGACATCCAAAGACAGTCTCCAAAACCTACTATGGGCATTATGATTTCCCGTGTTATGTCCTTTGGATTGAGTAATGCTTCTATAACCTTCATGGAGCTTATGAACAGAGTGTTGAGGCAATATCTAGATAGGTTCATCTTCGTTTTCATTGATAAAGTACTTATATACTCCAAAAATAAGCACAAGCATGCTAACCATCTTAGAACCGTCCTCAAGGCCTGCAAGGACTAGATATTAATATGCTAACTTTTTAAAGTATGAGTTATGGTTGGCATCCGTGGCATTTCTAGGCCACACTGTGTTTGAAGAGGACATACTAGTTGACTCTCAAAAGATTGAGGCAGTGAAGAACTAGCCAAGACCTACTTCCCTAATGTAGACGAGGTGTTTCTTGGGGTTAGTGGGATATTTAAGGCATTTTGTAGAGCAATTTGCATATATATATCAGCTCCACTGACTAGGTTGATCCAAAAGAAAGTAAAATTTCAATGATCAGAGGCATGCGATAAGAGTTTTCAGAGTTAAAGACAAGACTAACCACGCCTCCAATGTTATCCAAACCTAAGGGAACGGACAATGTTGTTTGTTGTGATGCATCTAGAGTTGGGCTTGGTTGTTATGATGTAGAAAGGTAAGGTGATAGCATGTACCACCAAATAGTTCAAGACACATGAGAAGAATTACCCAACTCATGATCTTGGGTTATTTGTGGTGGTGTTCGCACTAAAGATTTGGAGGCACCATCTTTATAGCGGACAAGTTGACGCATTCACAGATCATAGAAGCTTGTTGTATTTATTCAATTAGAAAGAGTTGAACTTGAGGCAGAGAAGATTTCTGGAATTGCTTAAGGGTTGTGACATGTGCATTATCTATCATCCAAGTAAAGCTAATATTATTGTTGATGCTCTTAGTAGTCTATCTATGGAAAGCACAACACATATTTAGGAAGATAAGAAGGATATTGCTAAAAAAGTTCACAAACTTACACATTTAGGGATCAAGTCCTCATTAGTAGCAGAAGCAAAGGAAAAGTAGGATCAAGATACCATTCTTCTCAAAATTAAAGAAGATGCCTAGAAGCAAAAAGTATTAGTCTTTACATAAGGGGGAGATGGGGTATAGAGGTACCAAAGCAGGTTATGTATCCTGAGTGTTGACGGCCTATGGGATAGGATTTTTGTTGAGCCCCACAAAACCAAATACTCTATTCATTACGGTTCGATAGAGATGTCAAGAGATTTGCGAGAGACTTATTAGTGGAATGGCTTGAAGAGAGACATTGTAGAGTTTATGTCTAAATGCTTGAATTGACAACACGTTAACATGGAACATCAAAAGCCTTATGGTGTGTCTCTAAATATAAACATACCATAGTGGAAGTAGGCGATGATCAGTATGGGTTTCATAATGGGGACGTCATGGTCTCGCAAACCATATGATTCCATCTGGGTGATAGTAGAAAAATAACCAAGTCAGTTCACCTCTTACCAATCAAGACGACTGATACTACTGAGAACTATGCCAAATTATACATTTAGGAGATTTTTAGATTACATTAGGTACCGCTATCCATCAACGATAGAGGATCCCAGTTCACATGAATGTTTTACAAGTCCTTCTAGAAAGGGCTTGGCTCAAAGGTGAACCTTACAATGCCCTTCACCCTTGAACTAATGGATATGCAGAGCATACCATCCAAACCTTTAAGTACATTTTAATTCATGTGTTTTGGACATCAATGAAAATTGGGATAATTATTTTTGACTCATTGAGTTTGCCTAAAACAACTGCTTTCATGCTAGTATACAAACGATTCTATATGAGGCTCTTTATGAGAGGAGATATAGGACACCTAGTGGTTGGTCCAAGATTGGTGAAGTGAGATTGACAGGGATTACTTTGTTCACTAGGCTATGAAAAAGGTCAAAAATATTGAAGGAAAGTTTAGGACAACCCAAAGGCATCAGAAGTCTTACATATATGTTAGAAGAGGGACATAGATTTTGAGGTTGATGATTAGGTATACCTAAAGGTTTCACCAATTAAAGGATTTATGAGGTTTGGAAAGAAGGGAAAGCTTAGTCCCCGAGATATCATCCTTTACCAGATCATTAGGAGAATTGGTATCATTACTTATGAGTTAGAATTACCACTAGAATGGTCGCGATCTATCCAGTATTTCACATTTAAATTCTCAAGAAGTGGCTAAGAGATCCTTCGTGCCTGTTGAAAGCATTGGAGTTAAATATATCTTGTCTTACTAGGCGATTTCAGTATATATCCTTGACTGCCAAGTCTATAAATTGAGGCTAAGGAGATTGCTTTGGTTAAAGTTTTATGGAGAAGTCAGTCTACTAAGGAAGCTACATGGCAGCTAAGGAGGATATGAAGGCTAGGTAGCCCTATCTATTCATGTTTCCAATGATAAGGTTGAAGATGATATTTCTTATCCCTATCTTTGGGTCGATGGGTCTTGAGTTTGAGTTATTAGCAATTTTGAATAATTGATTGTTTGAGTATTTCAGTTGAGCTTCATTCGCTCTTTGAGTCTACTTTTAGTTTGGCCTAGTTATTTAAACTCAAACAAGTTCATAAAGCCCAAGGAATGAATCTAACTTTTGTACCAGATAGGCATGTATAAACTGTACCTATGGTCCGTGAATCATTTCATGGACCGTAAATGGGGCGTAGTTTCCCTTTACGCTTAGTAACTTTTGAAGTTGAAGGCTCTGTCTATGAGCCGTAGAACCTTCTGGGACCTGTAGACTAGGTCTAGTGGTTCAAACCAAGCCTCTGAATTAGATCAAAGCTGAACAGGACAAGACCTATTTACAATCTATAAAATCATCTACGGCCCATAAAGCTTGGTTATAGACCCAACCCTGGAAAACCAGTTTCTATGGAAGGTAATCTATGATCCATAGAAGTGATCACGACCCGTAAAGGTGTCTCACAAATTAGATGCTCAAGGAACCAGGAGAGCAGTAATTTGAAATGGGCTAGGGATTCCTTAGAAAAGGTGTTAAGTGATCAAGTGAGACGGTTGTCCATAAGTGATTACTGAAGGAATAAGGATCCGGTGGCATCTAATTTTGAGACACTTTGTTAAGTGATCACGCCTCGACTGTTATGGTAAAGGTGTAGTTTGGTCCTTTCCATCCTATTTTCAAAAAGAAATCTTATCCTTTTGGAGTTCTTTTTAACCCTTTAATAGTACACACGACCCTTTCCCCTCATTAGCACTTAGATCAATAGAGAAAAAGAACTGGAGGGGAGAAAAAGGGCTAGGCTTCCAGGCATTAAGTAGGATCTTAGAGTCTGATTCTAACCTCTACGTTTCCAAGTATGTAATGCCCTAAAAAAATCAAATTCAAGTCCATTCTAGTATAGGCCTATCGTTTTGAGTTAATGCTTTTACATTACTTGCACATGATATTTCTTTAAAAGTGAAGTACTGGATGATGTTACATTATTGTCAAATTTGTTGTAAAGACAAGACATTACATAGCTACCTTTAGAACCTAAAGAATTCGTGTAAATTTACACATCAAAAGTGGGAGGTAAGTTGAAGAAGTCCATTGAGATGTAATTTGAGCATACACTGTTTAATAGGTTTGTTTACATTATTTTGAGCATGCATACGAGCATTCTTAAACTGTGTTTTTTTAAGCTAGTTGAGTAAGAAACTGTCACTTTAAGATTTCATTACATTGACAATCTATTTATCCAATAGGAAGTGACAAGTTGAGAAAAGATGGAGTTGGGCTAAATCCCAAGAGATTAAAGAAGTAATTTTGAGTTTCACCAAATAGGTGTAAGTTCCTCATGACTCATCACCTAAAACTACATTTTCCATATAGGAGGCCCTTGTACTGAAATATGGATGGTAGTTATATGTTGTAATCGAAGAAACCTCTAAAGTCTTTTCCTTGGGAAAGTTTGGTTTGTCATATTCTTATATTTTAAATTCATATAATATAGATGGATTAAGGCCCTCGATCGGAGGGAGGTAGGACCAATATAGTTCATGGGTCACTTTATGTTAGTGAATACTACCCTACTCAGTATTAGTGATTTCGAAAGGATCGATATCTAAATGTTTTAGGATTGAACTTCTACTTTTGCCTTTCTTTTACTGTTATGTCAAGTATAAATATTGTTTGTCCCTTTTTCTAGGTTACATACAAGTGCTCATCGTACTAACCATCCCCAGACACTACATTATAGGAACGGAGACCCATGTTAATTATTTCAAGCAGCAGTAGATCCTTCATGGATAGAAGTCAGTGTTGAGGTGAGCTTTTAATCATTTGGAAAGTGAATTTTTTGTCATTAGTCTTTCTTTTGATTTTTATGATATGTTTTGGGCCATGTCCCGATGTAGACATTGTTATTTTGTTAGTAAAGATTTTGTAGATCGATCATTATTTGGATTTGGATTCCTTATCAAATGGTGAATTGGTTTTCATCTTTTGAATTTCTTGAATATATATTAAAAGGGATATTATTTTTCATGTTGACATTAAATAGATATTAGTGTTGAATTATTTTTATTAAGTAGGTTGATTTGTGCTCTCTGGTCTAAGGGGGCTTTGTGTGTCATGTCATGTCATGGGTGGGTTTTCAGCCTAATGGGACTTTGTGTGTCATGTCACGTCCAGGGTGGGGTTTCAAGTTGACATATTCAAGTTGACATAGAATAAATAAAAAGAATATCATGTCTCCTTCAAATTTAAGCCTCAGTACCATATGGAAAAACTAGGATCAATATATCATTTCCCGCATAACTCCCACTAGAGCCAAAATTTAAGCTACTTCTCTTCAAATTAGGAAATGAAGAACTATTCTAGCCCCTTGGTTTTCATATGGCCAATGAAATAAAGATGAATATTCTTTAGCTCTTCGTACCAATAAAGATAAATTTAACTAAGAAAGAACCTACATCAACAAAGTATTGAAATACATGAAATAAAGGTCATATAAAGTCTATCGCTATTGACGAAGGGAGTTAATAATGTTTAACATGCTATCAATGTTGTCTAAATAATTAATGTATACCCTAGTAAAGGAGTTAAATTACAACATAATTATATATTCTCCCTTTGAAATAAATTTTAAATAGTAAATAATATTATTACTAATGTGTGTCATAGATCATAGATAAAAGAAGTGTAGTATGGTAAAGAAAAATTCTCTTAAAATCAATAACTGACATTAAAAGCAGCAACGTTAGCAAAAATTTGATCCAGTGCCCGAACATTATGCTCACGAAGTATTCTAGAGGGACCACCATTTAGACTTACATACATCAACTATGTCCAAAATAGAAAAAAGAAAACCTAGATAATAAACACGATTGTTTCACTTTGACATATCTAAGATGAAATATTGAAGAATGTAATGCGTATTATTGGACTATTATTCAATATATATGTGTCTATGTATGTGTGATGAAAATCACTTGAAAAGAGTTTGGGTTGACATGGTTGAAAGGAACCAATGATCATAACCCACATACCTTAGCTAATGACGAAGATTTAAGAAGAAATTTGAAGAAAAATGAGTCCTTCCTAGATCCCCAAGCTTAATTCCCACTAGAGTCCTTTGAGAGTGACTTGAGAAAATTTTTAAATATGAGGAAGGAATTTGAATGATATGAATAAAATTTAGGTCCTTAGAACGCCTTTAGGTAGCATAGGAAGTCACAAAATGCCCTTAGATTAAACCGCATTTACGAAAATACCACTAATGGAACGAGTTGGAAAATGGAATATTTTCATCTCAGGGAAGGGGCATACGGTCCGTGAGGCACTACATGGACCTTATACTTGCCTGTGAACGAACACATACAAAACTTTGGCTTGATGAAGGTCAGAAATGAAATTCCCATACTTTGGCTTGATGAAGGTAGAAACGAAATTCCCATACTTATAATTTTTAAGTAATCACCATCATGGAGGCTACACGAGCCATGTAATGTCACATGGGCCATGACACTGCCCGTATCCCTCTTTTTAGAAAAACATTCATGATGAAGTTACGAGATGGTTGTTCCATACATAGAAAAAATACATTCTAAAGCCATACGGAGGGGTATACAGTCTGTACCCCTCCACATAAACCGTACCACTGGCTGTATCACCTCACTTACCTCCCAAACTTGTGGGATTTCAAGCCAAGGGCACCATACGGACTACCACATGGTGCGTGAGTTGTTACACGGACTATTAGAGGTTCATGCATGGTGGGCCCTAGTTTATAATTCCATGTTTAAGGTCAAACACTCATCATGAGGCGAAGGGTCACCTCATGCATGCTCGCATAGGTCGTGTTAATTCACACGGACTGTGAGAGCTCCCATGGAGCATCACCTTTGTCTAAAACTTTCTGAAACTAAGATTTCAAGCTCCAATGAGGTTGTACAATGTCAGGATCCTTACACCTAGAAAGGTATATGGTTGTCGTGCAATGAAACCATACTAATAGTATCATCTTTAGATCATAGGTGATGGTTGTTACTTAGAGAAACTCACCAATGTAAGTAATATCACTTTACTGAGTTTCATATATTGTTGACTGATTCTTCAATATTGTGCAGTCTTGTTATGCTCCTATTATTTAGCTTAAGTACATTTAAGTTTTACTAAGTTAATTTATGTATTTATTGTTTTTACAAGCACATTGTTAACAGTATTTTACCATTGCTGAACCACTTTCCTCTAGTTCCTATTTTTTAGGCTTAGTTGTTAAGTTGTAAGCCTATAAAATGGCACTAGGTCTTCTGATGTATATGCAGTTGAATTGAGAAGTTAAAGAAACTTGTATGAGTCTTTTCTTTTCAGCACTTTGTCTACTCTTTACTCTTCTTTCTTCCAACAATCTGTCATATCAAAGAAATTGTAGAATGTTCTTTTCTGTCACCAACACTATTCAAGCAAGCAGATGAATCCCTCTTGTGTCCATATTAGCGAGCTTCATTTCTAGAAAAAAACCAACATTCAAGATCAATCTGTAATTTCCTTTTGTTCTTATAACAAGTCTAACTTTTCCTGTCTGTGTTGTAGAAACATTGACCTTTAATTCTCCCTTTCCCCACTCTTCCCACCCTCTATCAGGATATTCAAAAAGCACAGAATCAACTATGGATACAAGTTTTACATTTTCCTCCCTTGTTTCAACAGTTACCTCTTCTTTGGAAGGAAATTCACCACCCTCACATTTATTTACAACGGATGACCCTGAGTTTCCAAACAGAGAAGTATTTCCATTAGTGGGAAGATTAAGTCAAAGAGGTGACTGACCACATTTTGCTCCAGAGAACCAACACCGGATTTAGTAGATCCTTTTTTGGAAATACCTTCAAATGAGAATGGAGTGATGGAAAACCCAATCCCCTCAAATCCTATGAAAGAATTTTGGCTACTTGATAGTTGTTGGAATGAGCTAAAGAGGCAGTCTCCGTACCCTTCTCACTTTTCTCACCACCAAAATCATTTTATTCATCATTCTTTATTTTCTCAACTTCCACATCCTTCTCGTTGTCATTTTTGCCCTTCTCACTTTTCTCACCACCAATATTATTTTGTTCTCCGTTCTTTGTTTTCTCGACTTCCACATCCCTCTTGTTGTCATTTTCACTCTTCTCAACTACTATGGCTTCCTTGGTCTCAACCTGGGTTTTCTCATCATCTGCTACCTTCATTTTAGCAGATTCAGGCTTATGGCGCTCATTAGGAGTTTCAACTTTCTCCTTGACAATATTAGATTCATCAACATTACCTTCTGATGGGTTAGAAATTTGATCAGCTTCCTTCTTATCTTTCTTATATACATCACTTGTCTCCTTTCGAGTAGCTTCAGCGACGTTATTTTTTTTCTAGCGTACCTGAACTTCTTATCCCACTCTCATCTACACTTGTGATCACAACAAATGAAGTACTGGACTTAGAGGGTGGAACCAAGCAAATTGCTGCAAAGGGATTAGTAGAAGGTGTAGTGATGAAGTATTTGATCTTGAATGCCAACCTTTTTCTAGAAATGAAGCTCGCTCATATGGACAAAGAGGGATCATATTTGTTTGCTTGAATAGTGCTAGTGATGGAAAAAGACTATCTACAATTGCTTTGATACCACAGATTGTTGGATGAAAAAAAGTAAAAAGTAGACAGAGCATTGAAAAGCAATGACTCGTACAACTTTTTTCAACTTCTCGATTCAACTGCATAAAAATCAAAAGACTCGGTGCAATATTATAAGTTAACAACTTAACAACTAAACCTAAAAAATAGAAACTAAAGGAAAGTGGTTCAGTAGTGATAAAACACTTCTAACAACGTGCCCACTAAAATAGTAAATAGATAAATGGACTTAGTAAAACTTAGTTGCGCTTAATAGTAAAAAATAGGACCATAAAAAGACTACACATTATTGAAGAATCAGTCAACAATTCCCCTTTCTTCAAAAGCACATCTACTTGAGTATATCTTTTAAAACATTATTTTACTCATAAACTTGCATGTATCGTTTCAAGTTGAGTATTCATGTGTTGAGTTATCCTAAGAATATTTTCTTCCAACCTATATGCTATGTATTTCATGTATTGACATCATTCAATTTTCATCAATTTATGATGCAGATATAGTGTTAGAGATCCTTAGGAAGTGCTCTTTTGCAATTCTATTCTTTTCTAATAATGGTGAGACCTCCTTTCTTTTGGATGGATCTTTTTATTTTAGTTTGCTTTCTTTTTTTAGTAGTTTCTTTGAGATAGCCATGAGTTTGTCTCGGCACCTGCTTATGAGTATTGGAGGCTTTATAGATAAAGTCAGCTGGATTCAAATGTTTCCTTTAGAATCTGCAATACAATTAAGATTTTCTTATTGAGTTGATGACATTGAGTTTATATCCTTATCTTGAGTACTTTAAACTATTGTTAATATTTATTTTTTTTATGATTTTGAGTACTTTTCTGAGTTAGTCTATTTTGAGTTGAGACTTCCATGGACCGAGTTATCCATGCGATGGGTTCGTTAGAATAGGCAATTATCTTCGAGTATCGATTATGCCTAGGATATACACTCACAGCATGACAAACTTAGTATTTGAGCAAGGATTTCAATAATCCTAGGTTGTCTATAAAGCCATTCCAAATAAAGTCCTTTTTGTTAGCTTGAAGAATGCCATATCTATAATTGGGATTCAACAGGATATTAACAATTGTTTCATTTCATTCATATCCTACATTTGTACAATAGAGTTAAACTCTATAAAAATTTCCTCCAAAGTCATCCATTTATGCATTTTCAAATCATACCACCTACTAAATGAACCACCTACCAAAGGAGTTCTGCCAACGTTGAGGTTCCACCTGCTAATATGCCTCTTACTTACAAAAGGCTTAGAAGGATCAAGAATCGTGTAGTTGAGCCTGGAAAGGGTAGTGGATCTCAGGAAGATCCTTAGCCACCTGTTACTTAGCTTGTTTCTACTTCATAGGCTAAGTTTAGAGGAGCTATTTCCATGCTCACTCAATAAGTGGCTGCCGAAACTGGTCATTATAGTACTCTAGTCCCCAGCTCTTACTCCCAAATCTATCAACTTCTACAAGGATTAGAGACTTCTTGAGAATAAAGCCATTAGTCTTCACAAGATCCAAGGTTGAGAAGGACCCTAGGTTGACATGATATGGACGATCATAAAAGTGATGCATACTACAAAGATTGAGAGAGTTGAGCACTTTAGCATAAAGAACACCTTAAACAGACATGAGCCTGATCAGAAATAACGGAAGAGTAACAAGTATTTCTTTTAGAAGAGGTCTTTTAATTATGCACCATAATCTGTAAGTACACAAATGCCCAATAAGCGGTATGATCAAAGGCTGTGTAGTAATAGAAACTTCAAGTCTCAAGATTCTTAATCTCAAGGGAGTAAGTTCTTAAGGAAAGCCACCTTATGGTAAGTGTTGATGTGAGACAATAATTTACTAATTCAAATATTAGGCACCGAATTGTGCTGTGCAGCGGGACTCATGTGAAGTTTTTTCCAAATCTTTCAGCTTGTTTCTTTCTTTCCTTTTTCATGTATAGATATATATGGAAAATAAT
>JAOTQR010004229.1:0-104557 GCA_025774065.1 Solanum ossicruentum | reverse complement strand
ATAGCATAAAAACTAATTAAAAATAAATAAACAACCCCTCTAACTTACCCTCATTTTTTATTTTGACACTCTATCTTACCTTTGTTTTATTTTACCCTTTAATTTTAATTTTTGTGTATCATTTAAATATAAATACTAATTTAATAATTTCTTTATTTTTATTTATATGCTTGTTTATGACTTTTTTATTTTATAACCGACGTTTTTCAATTATTTTTAAAAATATCTTTTAAATAAATCAACGGATTAATTTTTCTAAAATATTTTTTTCGAGTTTCCCTATATGTTTTCTTGATAAATAACCAAAGAAATTGTATCGATTTTCTTTCTTAAACAATCAATTGAAATAAATAACATCATATATATATATAATATGTGTGTGTGAGTGTGTGTGTGTGTGTGTATATATATATATATATATAGCTATTTGGATTTAACTCAAATACTATATATATAGCTATTTGGATTTAACTCAAATACTAGTTTTCTAATTTTTCGTTCAACTCAATACGGATAAAAAGAACTCATTTTCAATACAAGTAAAAAAAACTCTTGTTCATTGCTAACAATGCTATTCAAGAAATGTTAAACTTGATAGACTTCATTGGGTTGTTATTGATTTTTTTAAGAAAGAAAATTGACACACTTTTGACGGTTATCATTCACTCAAAAATACAAAGAAGTTCTCAAAAAGAAAGTATTTTTTTAAAAAAAATCAATATTCATCCATCAATTCTTTTTGGTTGCAAAAACTAACATACAAACATCGTTTTTTAAAATGCAAAATTCAATTGAAGAGCAAATATAAAAATTTAAAAACTTATAAAATTAATTTTTTAAAAAATTTAAATGGTACATAAAAAATAGAGTTGAATGCCTAAAATGGAACAACAAAGATAGAGTGCCAAAATAGAAATTAAGAGCAAGATAGGGGGTTATGTATATGTTTGGTCCCAATTAGATAATTATTGTGTGAATTTTTAATGACTAAATAAAATTTTAAATCTTTTAATCAATAAATTCATCAATTCTCACAATAAACCTTAGATTCATAGCTCCAAATATAGTAAAACAGTAACAATTTCATAAACCCCAACATATTATGCAATGATTTTCAAAATAGACAAGACCCATAAATAACTCAACTTGATGAAGATTGGAGATGGAGACTTGAAGCTTGAAGAAGAACCTTGGGATCCGGAAAGGGTTTTGAGTCTTGAGTTTAGAAGTAAAATATTTGGCTAAGTGTTTGAGTGAATATTGGGAAATATTTAGTATGATATGAGGGTGAAAAATGGCTAAGTATAGGTATATCCACGTTAGGGAATACATAGGCCCAAGACTTAAAATTCTTGGACGCGTAAAAAAAATAATTGGATAGAAAATGTACATGTCTGCATCGCGGACAGGACATAAAAATCCATTTTCTTCATCTACGCACCGTTGGCGCATTGTTCTTGGGGCGCAATATCTCGTAAAATGGGGTTAGACCCATTTTCCACTCAAAATGACCCCTTGAACAAGTATATGAAGTCGGATTTTCGATATCGCACATGGATTTTGAGATATATAGAAATTACAATGCTGGGCTTTTCCAAGACACAATTTTGGACACTTTTTGCGGTGGTTTCAATGCCTCCCTCTTGGGAATATTCGTCCCCGAATGTCAAAGAAATGTATATGAGAGACACAAACATGACAATTTCTGCCACATAGAAATGCAACAATGTACTTAAACATCATTTCAAAATCTCATCACAAGTGTAAAATCATCATGAACTTAGTCAATTTAAACATGAATATATGGAATGACATGAAGGCTGAAACTTAAGACTTGAGATCACATAAAGTACTTAGATCAATACCTTAGGCTTGAGTGGAGTGGAAAAGGTAAGGATATCATTTTTACATGTCCGCTTCGACCTCCCAAGGAGCACTTTCAACTTGTTGTTTTCTCTAAAGAACCTTAACAAAAGCGACCTGTTTGTTTCTCAATCTCTTCAGTTGCCTATCAAATATCTGAATCGGAATTTCTTCATAGGTCAAATTATCTTCAACAATACGCACAATATCGAGAGGTACAATTGAATTCATCACTTTTCATCCAGATATCAATGGATAGACAGAACTTACCATTCAGACCATTGAGGCTATATAAGGTGCCTATATGCTGCATTTTGAAGGAAGCTAGGAAGATCATCTAGCTATTATTGAGTTAATTATAATAACAACTTCCAACCTAGTATTCAAATGGCTCCTTATGAAACATTAGTTGGGTGAAGGTGTAGGTTGCCGATTGATTCGTTTGAGGCCGCGGAGACAAAGTTGCTAGGGCCTAATCTAATTCAACAAGCAACGAACAAAAGGAAACTTATTAGTGACAAATTGCAAATAGCCTAGACATGGAAGGAGTCTTATAAAGACTTTTGACAATGAGACTTATAGTTTGATGTAAAAGATTGGGTTTTATTGAAAGTATGACCTATGAAAGGTATCATGCGCTTTGGGAAGAAAGTCAAGCTCAGCGTTAGATATGTCAGACCATATAAGATTGTTTGATAAATTGGAAAGGTGGCATTTGAGATTGATTTTCCTTTAGAATTGGGAGTAGTCCATATAATGTTTTATGTATCTATGTTGTGGAACTTTATTGGAGATCATTTGTGTGTTACTCATATTGAGGATACCCAGATTATTGAAAACTTATCTTATAATGAGTTACCAGTGGCTATTTTAGATCGATGAAGAAGAAATATTTGAAATAAAGAAACAACCTTTATGAATATGTTGTGGGGGAACCATGATATCGAGAAAATAACTTGGAAAGCCAAAGAAGATGTGATGAAGAATAACCCAATATATTCAAAAGGTAAGGTGAGTCACATTCCAAAACTGGGAGTTATATTTTTATAGTAACTATAATTTTAAAAAATTTTGAAGTGTAACTTGTATGTTTTATTGTGGGATAGTTAGACGATGTTTAGTAATTGAAGTATTTAGAAGTTGATTTGTGGTTTGCAAGGGTAATAGCTATATCCTAACAAAAAATTTTTGGTAAATGGCTATGCAACCAAGGGGTTGTATAGATGGATTCGCGGATGAATGTTCTTAAGTTGGGGGCCTTTGAGACCCCATGTTTCTCGTCTTCCATAATATAAATATTGTAGCATGCAGGTGTTGGTGATATCGGATAACAACTAATGATAATAAAGCTTCCAATAAGTTGTATTATCAAGGACTTAAAGTTTTAAGTCAGATGAATCTCCTAAATACACATTCATGATTAAAGAAATGGCCTGAGTGGCACCTTGCCCTCTTCGGAAGGTTTAAATTACGTTTTACTTTTTGGAAGATATTAAGTATGTATAATTTGCTAATAATAAATTTTGAAATGTTATTTTAAAAGCACAAGATTATATGTTATGTTTTGGAATCAAGAAAGTTGCGAGATAATGATTGGCCAAAGTTACCGTAAGCTTCCTTTAGAAATCCTTCCTAAATTTGGATCAAATATATCTGACCATATCTCCCAAAACATAAGGATGCAGAAGGTCCATGACCTATCAAATTAAATATCTATGAGTCTAGTTTGCAACATGCAAAACCCGTGTCAATTCATCTTCGAATAAAAGGTTATGATGATTTTATCATGACTGCCTGACTAGGAAACTATGTCAAGGGCTTGGTCGGGTCAAGCGCAACTATATGTCAACTAATTTGACCTTTTGGAGATCAAAACATAGCATTTTAGTCACAAAACAGATAAGAAACTGAAGATAAAGCTCACATAATGTCCCTAAGCAATATAGGTATGTTCTTCATGTTTTTATCGTTAAAATTCATCCTCATGCCTAGAAATGTGTGCCTTACACTTTGCAATTGTTTTCCCCTCCTATTAGCTGTGTTTGGGGCTATTTTTGGATAGTAGAAAAGTGGTGTTCTTGCTAGTTATTCTCAGTTTGCATCTGGTGTGTTCAGATAATAATCTTAGGGCTCCCTTATGGTCATTTTTATGAAGTTTAGTGGACATTTTTATGGTGAATTTGGTAATTAATGCTCAATTTTTGACTATTTATAGGTGGTTATAAATTGCATATATATATATTGGTTGCGAAACTTAGGACATAAAGAACAACTTTCTTAAAGAAACTTTGGGCAATTGGACATTCCTTAGAGAGGTATGTTAAGGTTAAACTCTGTCCCTTCTTTTAGCATGAAATTTGGGAAATTCTCAAAATGTCAAGTGCAATATTTTTTTATTCTGTTCATAGAAAGATCTTCTATAAAAGGCATTGGTATTGCAAGTTAATTATTTTCATAATGATATTAGGTTGGCATTCCATTAGTTCGCTAACCTGGGAATTTAATATCTATACATCAATTTATGGTTTTCCTAACTACCTATCCATATGTTTAAGGTATTATTCTTCTTGGTATAGTGTCACTAAAATAAATGCAGATTGCAAGGGGAATGTAGGATTCATAATCAGTCCATTTTTCCATACTAAAATTATATTTGAAGCACTTAGCAAGTAACACGTTGATTTCTAATAATCTCCACTATAATGCTCCTATTTAAACTTCTAAGGCACTGGATTCATTTTAAGCACCTTCTTTTAGCAATGACATGGAAAAAAGCATAAGCATTATGTGAAACACCTTTATGAACTTTTTCAAGGTTAAGACTTCATTCGAAATATTGAATTAACATCCCAAACTTGGTAGAAATGAATATAAGATCTCACGAGTCATGTGTATAAGCTCTGAAAACTATTATAATGTTATGCTAATAAGTTTACTAATGAACAAGATTGGCTAAATGACAATGATTATGATGCTATGAGCATAAGTGTACTAATGAGCCAAGATTGGCTAAGTTCTTGCTATGGTCTACTATGTGCATTCAATATTCATATCATACATTACACATTATGCAAGGACTTCGAGCTATAGTCAGAGGTATAGGGGCCTATTTGTAAAATGATTATATATATGTATATTGTACAAATAGCCACAGGTTGCCAAATATGATGTCGGTTAGCTACCTAAAAGGACAACCATTGTTACCATTTGGTTGGTAATGTCATGCATTTGTATCTATATATATGTACGCACGACATGTGACTACTTGAGCATACCATGCATGTTTGATCACTAGGAGGTTGGGTGTTGGACATGAAGGTAATCTTAATTTTACTTATAGGTGGCATTTCTATAACCCCTTTTTACTATAGTTATCTATGATTTTACTTCTTGCTTTACATAATAATACATGTTTATTCGTACTAATGTCCCTTTTCCTGGGACGCTGCATTTTATTTAGTGTGTTCAAGTTCAGGTAGGGATACTAATTTGCCCCTCTACTAGTGAGTTGGTAAGTTCCATTTTTTGCTGGAGCTTTAATGGGATGCTTACTTTTTGTTCTACAGTTGGATATAGTCGGGGCTCCTTTCCTTGCACTGTTAGTGACACTCTTAGAGGCTATTATAGACAAGTTATTTTTGGTTGGTTATTCTAAACCTTTCAGTCTCAAGTCATAGGATTGACATGTATATATAGTGTGTTCTTTTACCTCTATTGTTGTAGCCTTATCAGTTAGCTAGTAGTTTGTCATTTTGTTTTACGGATCTTGATGTACATGATTTCTTGTTGACTAGGTGATTACCCGAAAGATCTAGGCTTAGTTTTTCAGACATTATACTGACCGATCTTTTGACCCCTAGCTTAGTTAACTAGCATGCTCAGCGGATTACTCAAGCAATAATGGTGTTAAGTACTTGTCGCACCTCCCCTTTTTTTCCGGCATGACAACCTCAGGTGCAAGAGCCCAGCGTGGGTTGATCTCACTTGGTTCATGAGATAATAGATAATAGAGCTCCATGAAGGTAAACAATCTCTTAAATGCAAAGCTCAGCATAATCCTCCGCTGAATATATAATCCTTATTGGAAATAAATGAGCAGATTTTGTCATTCTATCAATGATTACCCAAATATAGTCATACCTACGTAGAGTATAAGGCAACAAAGTGATGAAGTCCATATTTATCACGTCTCATTTCTATAAAGAAAGTTGAATATACTGAGCTAGGACTCTAGGTCTTAGATGTTTGGATTTAACTTGCTAGTAGCTGGGACGTTGGGCTACCACATGTGCAATATCCTTTTTAATGCCATTCCCCCAATAGATTTGTCGAAGGTCCTGATATATTTTTATTTCTCTAGGGTTTTATGCCTACCCATCTCTCTTCTCTTCTTCAAGTTACATCTCAATTCTTGGTGAGTTTTTGGTTTAATTAAAACCCTTAATTTTCCTTGTTTAATTGATTGATTAGGAAATTATGTGGGGTATGATGCATAGACATAAAACCTATGTTTTATTTAAATTTGTTATTAAGTGTAATTAGGTTCCCATATGTGATCATTGTCTAAATCTGGAATTGGGATTAATGATTTTGTTTATTGTTGGTGCCAGTTGAGTCACCCACCATATATGTTTCAATGACTTCAAACGAAATTAAATGGTTTGTGCTTATGGAATTGGTGGGTGAGGACATATATACATGATTTTTTGTTAATTAATTACAACTGGTCGGACCTGTAGGATAATTGGTGTGTGTATGCGTTAAAGAAATGTTGGGTGCAAGGTTGTATTATTGAAATCATATGGGTGCTTATATTCTTGCTTTATTACTGATAATTAGTTAGTTGAAATAGTCTTGTGGGGTCAGTGTGATGAACTCAGAAACTGACTAAGTTTATGGTTCACAAGTGCTTTTATGACTATAGGAGTGATCCACGAGTCGTAATTTCCCCTTGTGCAAAATTCAAAAAACTTGATGTTTCTGTGTATCCATTAGACAAGACCTTCTTTGAGTTGTAGATCACTCTATGACTCGTAGATAGGTCTCATAGATCCCTACCTGAATTTAGTTGCTCACTAGAATTTTCTATGACCCTAGTCTATGACTCGTAAACTACTTTATGAGTTATACCTTGTCTTATTGACTTTTTCCAGTAACAAAAATTAGTCTGAATCACTGGTTTATAAAGGCTTTTTATCACTCAAAGTACACATTACGAGCCATAAATGTGCTTTCGTAAAGCCCTTCTACAACTACGCTCAGATGAATTCTTGCACTTTAATTCTTTATTTGTGGGCTAAGCATGGTGCGTATATGTTGACGTTTAAGGTACTATGGCCCCAAAAGCCAAACTCTTCAAGATCAAATCTATGAGGAAAAGGCTCAGAGATGAGACTTCATATGTTGAACCTCCAGATATGGAGCAGAGTGTTAGCTAATCAGTTCACTAGAGGTCCTAGATGTTAGATCGTACCCCAAGGATGCTTGACTACAGACCAGAGCTACTACTAGAGCCTGGCAGACTCAAGCTCTGGTTGCTAGTCCTCCCTATTCTAAGGAGGGAGGCAGTGATAGGAGAAATATGCCACAGATGACTCCATCCGAGAGGAGTCCAGTTCTATGGAGGGCTCTAACGATAGATCAGAGGAAGAGTCTTCCGTCACACCATCATCATCATACGCACCGAATTCCCTCGCTAATCGGTGGTGAGTTGAGGGCATAGAGGTGATTTAATTAGAGGGAACATAGTCGAAAGAGCGGGGCAAGCCAACCTACTCCTTTTATGAGGGGCCCAGAGTTATTGCAGTTGGACTTAGCCGTGTCCCTGGTCTACAGAACGTGATGATTCATTATGGGCTTCAGTGGATGACAACTTCACTTGGATGATACTCCCTGAATATGGTAAGGGAGTTCTACGCATCATACACAGCCATCATCCAGCTCAGTCTTCCGAAGGGGAAGAAACCCTTCCCTCAACCTAGGTTGACAAAGACACGAGTGAGGCAGACTAGGAACCCCTTATTATAAAAGATCCTGAGCGATGAGCCATATTGATAAGATATGTGGACAGGTATTGCAATGCAGGGTCCGAAACCTGCCTTATTTGCCACTCATACGGAGCCTTTTGTCAAGGCTTCTCTCAGCTTCCCCGCTAAATTCTGGTGGGCTATTGTTTGTTCATGCATCCAGCTAACCCTTGCAGATACTTCGATGCCAGAGCATACACTTTTAGTTGCCAGCATCTTAGTTGGCTATAACATTGACTCATTGACTATCCCATCTTATCACAGAGCAAATACATGAGGTTGCACTGAAGAGGTACACCTCTATGTTATTCCCGTGTTTGATCTACAAGCTCTGTTTAGAATCTAGGGCTGAGATAATACACCATCTAGACTAGATGGTTGAGGCCCGGCACACTTTGGAGTCCAGCCTAATCAAGGCTGATAAGAACCCGGTGGCACTCCGGTGTGTAAAGCCTCCACCTATACTAGAGATGTTCACCCTAATGCGACCACATGAGGGTTCTGAAATTGACACTATGAGTATTGCTGCTACTACTGAGGAGAGGCCCCTACAACACGAGGAATATGAGGAGAGGGTGCTTACTATTGCTGCTTTTGCACTAGAGGTCAATACTTCACAGGCTACTACTGCGGGCATGATCATTGTGTCCACCACTTTTGTATAGGCCTAGCAGAGGTTAGCACAGGCTGAGGTGTAGTTGACTCAGCTCATACAATAGATTAGGCCATGGGTCTACTAGGTTGTTAAAGACTCGAAAGGTTGGATACAGGCATTCATGGTCACTACTATCCAGGATCATATTTCTATCGTGGATGCTCGCGTCGATGCCTTTGAGGATGGGGTACAAAAGAGATTGGTCATGGCCCGAACTTCAGACTAGTCATCCAAACAAAAGGAGATCCAATAGCTCCACGCTGACATAATAGCATCACTGGCGGCACCTGTCAGACTACCAGAGATGATATCTCTGATGCTGATGTTTGATTTATTTGATACTGAAAAGCCTACCCATTCTTCTCTCAAGAAAAGATCTTGCAGAAATAAGAATCCAGAGGAAAGATATGTACATGCAAGGAGGTCAGAGAAAGAGGAGTTCGAGCATGCCTTGAGGGAGTCGAGGCTTGATGAGGAGATGAGATGAGCATGGGAGATGGAGCAGGTAAGGGGTGTTGGCCCTGCTGGACAGAGTACCACTACTAAGCAGACCAACCTGCAGGAGGAGGGTGGCCATATGTAGCCATAAATCGGCGCCTAGGCGCCCAATTATGTGTTTTTGATCCCTTCTGTTCTATTTTTTCTTGATTTTGTGCATTGGGGACAATGCACATCTCATTCAATGTGGTATGGGTAGTTATGGGCCTCAATGAAGTCTGAGTATCTTATGGTCCATAACTACCTCAATTTTTTATCCTCAGGTTTTCTTGCCTATGTTCTTTTTCCCTGTGGATATTTATTTTCTGATGAACTAGCACATTTATAATGTTTAGATAATATTTGTAGCATACAATACCAATACTTGTGGCATAGAGCATGTTTTTATGTTTTGTTTGAAAAGTGATACCCACCAAAAATTTTGATCAAGTAGTTAGATAGTAACCATGCATGATTTGGTGTTTGAAAATATATGTTCTGATAAGTGAGGATACATTGAGATAGAAAGCATGATCTATGAGTCTTTTGTTGATAATGTGCACAGTGTCATGTGAGTATGAGCTTTATTTGATTTATACTAATGCAGAACTTTCCCTATTACTCTAAATTAGATTGTAGATTAATTGGGTTAGGAAAGTATCTTAGGCCATTGTTCTTAAATAGTCCACTTCAGCCTAAAAATAACCCACTAAATTGATGACATATCCCTTGTTTCGAATATTTGAGTCTAAGATGTACCTATTCTTTGAAAATGCCTAATTAACCTGCCATTGTCTAGTTAAAAATCTTGAAATTGGCCATGGTCTTTCCTTGAACATTTTGTACCTTAACTGAGACAAAAAAGCCTAAGTTGAGAGTGGCCCCAAAAAGTGGCCCTGGTTCGGGGGATATATATTGTGCACTTCAACACAAGCTAAAAGTCTAAGTTGAGAGTAGCTGGTATAAGGGTAAGGCGCAAAGATAAGGGGTGAGTTAGGAATGAGGAGAAAAGAAGAAAAATTTAGGCATTTGGTGGAAGAAAAATAAAAGAAGACTTCGAAAGAGCTAAAATGCAAAATGAAGTGTAAAAACAAGGAAAAAAGCAGAAAAAAAGAAAGAGAGCACCCAGAAAAGCTTGAAATAGTAAAAAAAGAGAATAAGGTGAAAATAACTAAGTTGGTAGGGAAAAAGTATAGAAAAACACAGTTTCAAGGAGGGCCTTTAGTCAATATTTTCTCAAAACATCATGCCAAACCCCCTTGAGCCTACGTTACAAGCCTATAAAGTCCTAAAGTGATCCTAGTCTAGTTAGTTGAAGGTCTGAGTCATGAGTATAGGGGAAAGCATATGCTAACAGGCATTATTCATGAATGTCTTTTGTGAGTCTAAGTGATTTTTCACAGACCCAAGGTTAAACATGAAAAAATCATTGAGTGTTAGATATGGGACATATTTCTGTGAGGGCACTTGCATTGCATTGTCAGCATTTGACTTTTTCATTGATTGTGGATTATAAATAATCCCTTGCTTGTCATAGTTCATTGTCATATGCACTAGTTTGCATTGGTTTGCTGAATAGCTATCTAATCCTATTTTGAAAAGTTGTTGTGGGTACCTAAGTCTGAGATATATGTGTGTATTCCATTGAGTTGAGGTCTATCTGTTACTGTGTTGTCCATACAGATTGAGTCCATCAATTGAGCACAAGCAATAATTTTAAGTTGAGGGTGTTGATGTGCATTCAAAATACAACATTTTTTATGCTTAAAACTTAGGACTTTGTGTGTTCTCAATGCGACTTTAGTTGTTTTTATGTGTTTTTGTGTTTAGATTTGCAGGATTACAGGTTGTCCATGATTTGGGGACAAATTACAGAAGTTGCTGGTTTTTTCTATTGTATAAGACCTTATACGAGTCGTAGAGCATTGTACAAGTCATATAAATGTTTCATGAGGAATTCCAGTGGAAGGCAATGTTTTGGAAGTTAATTCTACGAACATGCAGATGAGGCATGGAGCAATTTATGAGTCGTTGAAGACCTTTCATGCCTTGAAGATCAGAGAAGTGGACTTGCATGAAAGTCATCAGACGAGACCCTCCTTTGCGGGTCGTGGAGCACTTTATGTGTCATGAAGTGGTGTCACAGAAGAGAACTCAAAAATTCCAGTAGCTGATTAGGAGACCTCGACTACGAGTCGTAGAAGCCTCTATGGGTCGAAAAGTGTTTTCATGGAGTTTGCCGACCAATTTTCCTAATTTGCTTAGTACTTGTTTTTACTTATAAAAATAGGCTTTAAGGGCTATTTTTCAAAAGTTCTAGTATGTTCACATTAGTTTTGTGTAGTTTAGGTTTTGTACTTGCATAAACCAATACTTGAGAGAAAATTGTGAGAGAATCTTGGAGAACACTTGTTATATAATTTGATCTTCAAGTTTGTGATTCCCATTGTGTATGTTTTTAATTATGTGTAAGACAACACTTGTTCTTAATTCAATTATGTAAGAGAACACTTGTTCTTAATAAGTTTTTAATTATGTCTTCTTAATTCATATTCTCTTCATCTACACATAGCATGAATAGCTAAATCTACAACTAGGGTTGTGAGAACCATGAAGGACTAACAAAAGTGAAACCGAATTCACGAGTCTTGGAAGGTGTAGATACATGTATTAATTAACTCTCTTCGTTTTACATGTTTTATGATGGTAGACAACATTAGCACCTGCCTAGTCTTACTGACTAGACCAAGGTAGTAACGAATAGGAAAAAAGATTAATTAACAGGATTCGACTGATGTTTGCTCGTCTAATCAACCAAACTGGACCAAGGGGAGATTATACTTTGACTAATAGGTAATGATTAGTAAAGCACACTATAGAGATGGGCCGAGTTGCATAGTGAAACTCACCTCTCACATTTGACCAAAGGGCTTGGTGAAGTTAAATTACCATCCAACATGCTATACACTAGAAAAGAATTAGGTTATCTAGGGGTACCAAGTTGGGGAATCATTTGGAACACAATACCCTAGTTGTTCTCTATTATTGATTTTTCTCTCATGATAGTTAGTATATTTTCTCATGATTATTTCAAACCCTCCCCCCTTTTGGGGAATTGAGTCAGTTAACTACTCAAATTGTATATTGGTGGATTTTTATTGAGTCTACGTATTCCCTATGGCTTCAACCCTAACCTTGGTTAGGTTATAGTTCTTGGTAGCGACCATTTTATTCTCTAAAAAGGAGATGTAACTTGGGCGACATCATAGAGCACTGGAGTACCTTATGGAGATGCGCTTGGCCTAATAAATCCTTTATTGAGAAAGGCCTTTTATTGTTCTTTCAATTCACTTAGATCTATAGGAATCATTCTATAGGGACGAATGGATATAGGCTGCATACTAAGAAGAAAATCTATAGAAAAATTAATATCCCTTTTAGGGGGAAATCATGGGAAGTTTATCAAGGAACACCTTTACGAATTCATTCATAATAGAAACTGACTAAAGGGTCAGTTACTATCATGACCCAAGCCTAGTGCCTAGACGTGACACTACGCGTGGGGATCCCGAGGGGACCATAAGAAAGCCTCTTAACATATCATTACACATCCTTAGCAATGGAAGCAATAAAATACATCAAGAAATGGTAAATAAGGACAATGGAGCTAGGGGACAACCTTCTTAACGTAAACATCAAGAAACAAGAGAATCAAGGTTCATAGCATAGATACATATCATGTCTAACAATACATATACTATATAGATAAGAGTGGGGGCCAAGACATGCAACCGGGGTCACCCTCATAGTCAATACCAAAGTAGAAGAAAGATAGTCTTAGTACATATCATAAGATCATAAACATCGTCCCTGGAATGGAGGACTCACCAATAAGTTTGAGGGATATCGTACTAGCCACGTGGACGAGGATGCTCAAGTTGGGCTCTGATTCCTACATGGTGATATCATGTAGGCATAGAGTATGCGTTAGTACATTTGAATGTACTAAGTATGTAGGATGCAATGCAACAAGACATAGGCACCATATGCAAAATGTATAACATAGGCAATGAATAATTTTATATTAATATGGCATGTATAAATGATGCTTGAAGTGAAATCATGCTTATATATATGGAACATAATACAAGTGTAAGGAGTGACTACTATTAGTGCAATCCTAGGCCTACCACCTTCTTAGAGAGGCACATTAGGTACAAACCTCTTCATGAGGTTGATGAGGTACAAACCCCCAAGAATGTTGATGAAGTACAATAACCCCAACAAGGTTATTAAGGTACAAACTCTTTGACAATGTTGCACGGGCTTGCCACCTCCCGAGTGAGGCGTTCAAGGAACAAACCCCTCAATAAGATTACCCGGGACTACAACCTCCCCAGTAAGGCTTGGTCATCCCTAACACTATTGAGATAATATCATATACATGCATTCCTTTCATCATCATCATATACATACACTCCTTTCATCATCATGTCATTCAACTCATAAGACATGCATGGGACCTTCAAATCCTCAAGAAATCATAATCCAGACCTTTTAGGCGGTTGTGTAGTGCTAGTGTAGAATCATGCAGTTCAAGAGTGAACTCATGCTAGAAAATTCAATGTGAAACCATCCACAGATACTTGGTAATAGCGTCAAGCCATATACATCAAACCCCTTCAAAAAATATTACAATAAATCATAAATTCATAGCTCTAAACATGTTATAACAACCATAATTTCATGAAACCCCAACATAGTGTGTAGTGAAATTCATAATAGATAAGACCCATGAGTAAATAACCTTTAAATCATGCAATTTTAGGTAAAAGAGAGCTTTGGTATCATGGGTGCAAGGAATCCATGAAGTAAATGCACATAACTTAGCTTTGGAGAATAGCGTAATGATGATTGGAGATGGAGATTTAAAGCTTGAATGAGAACCTTGAGATCCGGATGAGTTTTGAGACTTGAATTTAGGAGTAAAATATTTGTCTAAGAGTTTGGAAGAGTATTTAGGGATGTATTGAATGATATAAAGGTGAAATAAGGCTAAGTATAGGTATTTTCATGCATGGGAACACTTAGGCCCAAGACTCAAAAGCCTTGGACTGGACTTGAAAACTTGGAAAAATTTGTATTGAGGCGTGCCCTTGGTGCATCGTGCCAGGGGCACAAAAATCTTTCTAGAAATCAATTTTTGGGAAATTGAAATTGCGATTCGTCTGGTCTAAAATCGAGGTTAGATCTATTTCTCACTCAATTGACCCCATGAACAAGAATATGAAGTCAGATTTTTGATATTGCATACGGATTTTGAGTTATATGAAAATTATGATTCTGGGCACTTTCGAGGCACATTTTTGGGCACTTTTGGGGTCTTTTCAATATCTCAGCCTTGGGAACATTCATCCCCAAATGTCAAAGGAACATATATGAGAAACATAAACATGACAATATCATCACACATAGAGATGCAACAATGCACCTGAACAACATTTCAAAAATCTAATCATAAGTGTAGAATCATCATTTACTTATCAATTTAAACATGAACATATGCAATGACATGAGGGCTGAACTTAAGACTCGAGATCATATAGAGGACTTATATGAATGCCTTAGGCTTGAGTGGAGTGAAATAGGTTAGGATATCACTTTTAAATGTCCCTTTTGGCCTCCCAAGTAGCACTTTCAACTTGTTCATTCCTCCAAAGGACCTTAACAGAAGCCACATCCTTGTTCCTCAACCTCTTCACTTGTCTATCCAAAATATGAACTAGAACCTCTTCATAGGTCAAATTGTATTCAACAACACCCACGTCATCAAGAGGAACAATAGCATTAGGTTCAGCCACACACTTCCACAACATCGACACATGAAAGACCGGATGAACCAACTCCATTTCACTAGACAAATCAAACTCATATGACACTTTACCAATCTTTCTCATCACCCTATAAGGACCTACATATCTAGGTCTAAACTTAATCTTCTTACCAAAATGGACCACATCCTTCATGGGTGACACCTTTAAATAGACTCAGCCACCAACCTTAAACTCGAGCTCCCTCCTTCTCACATCGGCATAAGACTATTAGCAACTTTGGGCTATACTCAAGCTTTCTCTAATCATCCTTACCTTCTCCATAGCATCCACAACCAAATATGGACCCAATAAAGCAATCACTCCAACCTCAAACCACCCAATTAGGGATCTATAATGTCTACCATAGAGAGCCTCAAAAGAAGCTATTCCGATGATAAAATTATAGCTACTATTACACGTGAACTCAATCATTGGACGATAATCATCCCAACTACCCTTAGGCTCCAATACACAAGCCCTAAGCATGTCCTCAAGTGTTTTGATAGTCCTTTTGGCTTGGCCATACGTTTTGAGGGTGAAAGGCCTTTCTAAGCTTAACTCTTGTACCAAGAACCCTTAGAAAGGTCCTCCAAAAGTGCGAAGGACATTGAGCACCACGATCCGATGTGATGGACAAGCGAACCCCATGCAACCTTACCAGTTCATGAATGTATAACCTAGCATAATCTTTAGTACCATATGAAGTCTTAACCGATAGAAAGTGAGCTGATTTTATCATCCTATCAACCATACCCAAATGTAATAAATAACCTTCCTCATCTTGGGCAACCCAACCACAAAATACGTATTAATCCCTTCCCACTTCCAAGTAGGAATCTCTATGTCTTGGTTAGGCCACTCAGCCTTTGATGTTTGGCTTTGACTTGTTGGCAACTATGGCAACCGGATACAAATTTGGCAATGTCTCTCTTCATGCCTCCCCAATAATACATATCCCTCGAATATCTATACATTTTGGTGGAACCAGGGTGGATAGAATAAAAAAATTATGGGCCTCATCAAGGATTTTCTCCCCTAAACCATCAAAACAAGGAACACACAATCTACCTTGGCACCTAAGGGAACTATCTCCCCTTTGGGAGAAAACCTCCACCTTGCTGTCTTTCACCACGTCCTTCAATTCTAACAAGGAGGGATCAAGATCTTGCTTTGCTATCACCTCATTAACCAACATAGACATAGAATCATCATGAACAACAACAACACCATTACCAACATCTTCCGACCTAACCCCCAACCTGGCCAACCGATGCACCTCCCTAGACACCTCTTTATCACCACCATCAACATGAGCTACGCTATCATAGACACCCTACTCAAGGCATCTGCCACCATATTAGCCTTACTGGGGTGATAATGCACACTCATATTATAATCCTTAAGGAGTTTAATCCACCTTCTTTGTCTCAAGTTGAGATCTTTTTGAGTGAAGACATATTGGAGACTCTTATGATTGGTGAACACATCAACATGAACCCTATACAAATAGTGATGCCAAATCTTTAATGCAAATACAAGAGTAGCTAACTTATGATCATGGGTAAGATAATTCTTTTCATGCACTTTCAGTTGTCTAGAAACATAGGCTATGACCTTACTATTTTGCATCAACATACAACCCAAGCCAACCCTAGAAGCATCACAATACTTAACAAATCCCTCTAGCCCTTCTGGTCAAGAAAATATAGGAGCGGGCATAAGTTTATCCTTCAATGTTTGGAAGCTCCTCTCACACTCACATTCCACACAGACTTGGCCTTCTTTTGAGTCGATTTTATCATAGGAAAGGCAATAGAAGAGAACCCATTCAAACCTCCGATAGTAACCCGCTAAGCCAAAGAAGGTCCTAATATCCGACGGGGTCAATGGTCTAGGCCAATTTCTAATCATATCCATCTTCTTAGTATCCACCTTAATACGATCCATTGACACCACATGTCCTATGAACGCAACCTCTCTCAACAAAAACTCACATTTTTCATATTAAGCATACAACTTCTCCTCCCTTAATCTATGCAACACCCCCGTCAAATGAGCTGTATGCTCCTCCTCGCCAAGAGAATAGATCAAAATACCATGAATGAGTACCATAACAAATGAATAAAGGTAGGGTTTATTCATTATATCCGTAAAGATGCCGGTGCATTGGTCAACCCAAAATACATAACCACAAATTCATAATGTCCATACCTAGTCCAGAAGGTCGTCTTGGGAATGTCACACTGCCTCACCTTCCCTTGATGATACTTAGACCAAAAATCAATCTAAGAGAAGTGGCTAGCCACTTGCATTTGGTCAAACAAATCATCAATTCTTGGAAGAGGATATCAATTCTTGATGGTGACCCTATTGAGTTGCCGGTAGTCAATACACATTCTAAGAGACCTATCTTTGTTCTTCACAAACAATATCGGTGCACCCCAAGGGGATTGACTAGGCCTAATAAAACCCTCCTCAGCAAGTCCCTCAATTGTTCCTTTAACTCCTTTAACTCCGCCAGGGCCATAGGGTAAGAGGGAATAGAAATGGGTTGAGTATCGAGGAGGAGGTCTATACAAAAGTCTATTTCCCTTTCAAGAGGAACACCAGAAAGTCATTTGGAAAGAGATCAAGAAACTCATTCATAATCAGAATCGACTCTATAGGAAGGACTTTGGACTCCACATCCCTAACCTTCACAAGATGATAAAGGTACCTCTTAGAGATTAACTTACAGGCTTTAATGCAAGAGATAAACCTACCCTTGACCACAATATCATGACTCTCCCACTCAAGGACAGGTTCATTTGGGAATTGGAATTTTACCATACAGGTTCTATAATCGATATAGGCATAGTATGCATGCAACTAATCCATCCCAAGAATGACATCAAATCACCCATATCGAACTCAACAAGATCACAAGGTAATATGTTATGTAAGATGCAAATGAGACAATTTATATAAAACTTTCTAGCAACAATAGATGCACTAATAGGAATTGATACCTCATATGACTCATGCAATAATTCGGACTACACATGGGACCTTTTGGCAACAAAAGGTGTAACAAAGAAAGAGTGGCAATAAGATCAATCAGTGCATACAAATCAAAATCAAAGGTTTTCAACATATTGATGATGATATCGGGCACCTCATCAACCCTTTAACCTCTCATGCGAAGCATAAAATCGATTGTGCCTTGGGGCACCAGCTTGTTTGTCACCTCTCCCTAAATGAACCGTATTACACCTTGTGGATGAACCTCCTTACCCTTGTTGCGATTTCTAGAGCAATCCATCACCTTATTCCAAACTTCCTCACAACCTTTACAAGTATTGGTATCCCTCAAGCACGGGCCACTGTGACCTCTACAACATTTTGGACACCCACCATTAGCAACCACACTCCTAACACCTTGGGCCCTTAGAAAATCATTGGCAACCCTCTTATTAGTTGAATGAGAAGACCTTTGGCCTTGATGGAACCGACCACTTAACTTGCCATCAAAATTGACTGTCTTGGCCTCCTAACTCCTCCACTTCCTCAACTTCTCCTCTTCTATTTATTTGGCATAGGTCATCAGACATGACAAGACCATGTAAGTAATCAACATGGCGAACCAACAATCCTCACTCACCAAGTCAGAAACTCCCACTCAAAGATCCTTATTTCAAGCTCATGAACTCCACCAATTTAGCTCATCTACCATTGACCCATAGAATTCCGAGGGATTCATCCTCATGAAGTTTCTCACCTGATAAGACATGTAGGAGCATAAGGGGATTAGGCCTCTTGGTTGGCTTGGTTAATTATAACTTGTGCAAATAAAGTGAGAGCATCATGGAGCTCTCCATTAGTCGGTTGCTCCTCGGGTGTGTGGGCTCTTCTCCCTCTTGTGTTAGGCATGATCTAGCATAGCAAAGAATAATCATTAGGGTAGAAACATTACTTTAACTCCACAGCACGACTTAGAATGTGAAGAAGGGTAATATTTTCTAAAACGTATTGTAGCCTCTTACTCATTGTTATGGTGCACAACACAACCATGAATAAGACTCTAGTCGACGCGGTGTATTCGACTCCAAGGATCTAACAACCTAGTGCTCTAATACTAAGTTTGTCACGATTCAAGCCTAGGTTGTAGACATGACACGGCGCGTGGGAATCCTAAGGGGATACCAAGAAAGTCTCTTAACATATCATTACATATCCTCGATCACGGAAGCAAGAAAATACAATAAGAAATGGTAAGTAAAGACGACAATGCTAAGGGACAACCTTCATAACATAAACATCAAGAAACAAAAGAATAAACACTCATAGCATAGACACATATCATGTCTAATATCACCTCTACTATATAGATAAAAGCGGTGGCCAAGACAAGTAACCAGGTTTACCTTCATAGTTAATACATAAGTAGAAAAAAGATAGTCTTAGTACATGAAATAATATCATAAACATCATCCCAGGAATAGAGGACTCACCAACAAGAATGAGCGATATCGTACTAGTCAAGTGGAGGAGGAAGCTCAAGGGGGACTCCAGTTCTCACATGGTGACATCATATAGGAATAAAATATGCGTTAGTATATTTGAATGTACTAAGTGTGGAGGATGTAATACAATAAGAGATCGACACCATATGCAAAATGCATAATATAGGCAATGAATAATCTTATAGTAATATTGCATGTACGAATGTTGCTTGAAGTGAAATAATGCTTATATATATATATATGGAAAATTATACAAGTTTAAGGAGTGACCACTATTAGTGCAATCCAAGGCCTACCACCTCCTTGGAGAGGTGCATGAGGTATATACCCCTTCATGAGGTTGATGAGGCACAAACCCCCCAGCAAAGTTAATAAGGTGCAAAGCTCCCCGACAAGATTGTCAAGGTACAAACTCCTTAACAAGATTGCACAAGCATTCCACCTCCCGAGCAAGGCGATCAATGTACAAACCCCTCAACAAGGTTACTCGGGCCTACAACCTCCCGAATGAGGCTTGGTCATCACCAACACTATAGACATAATATCATATACATACATTCATTTCATCATCTTCATATACATACATTCCTTTGATCATCATAAAGTCATTAAACTTATAAGACATGTATTGGACCTTCTATTCCTCAAAGAACTCATAATCCGGACATTTTGTAGTGCTAGTGTAAAAATATCCAATTCAAGAGCAAAATCATGCTATAAAATTCAAGCAAAACCATTAATAGATACTTGGTAACTCCTTCGAGCCATATACATCAAAATTCTTCATAAAATCTCACAATAGATCCTAAATTCATAGCTCAAAACATGCTATAACAACAATAATTTCACGAAACCCCAACATAGTGTGCAGTGGAATTCATAGTAGATAAGACCCATGAGTAAATCAACATTAAATCATGCAATTTTAGGTGAAAGAGAGCTTCGGTATCATGGATGAAAGGAAACTATGAAGGAATCCCACATACCTTAGCTTTGGATAATAGCTTGATGAAGATTGGAGATAGAGACTTGAAACTTGAATGAGTCCCTTGAGATCTAGATTAGATTTGAGACTTGAATTTAGGAGTAAAATATTTGACTAAGTGTTTGAAAAGTATTTGGGGATGTCTGGAATGATATAAGGGTGAAATAAGGCTAAGTATAGGTATTCTCATGTATGGGAACACTTATGCACAAGACTCAAAAGCCTTGGATCGGACTTGAAAAACTAGGCAAAATTTGTACTAAAGCGTGCCCCTAGTGCAACGCAAAACTTTCCTCGGATATCAATTTTTGGAAAATTTAAATTACAATTTATTCTCTCTAAAATTAGGGTTAGAACCATCTCCCACTTAACTTGACCCCTTGAAAAAGAATATGAAGAATTTTTGATATCGCACATGAATTTTGAGATATATGAAATTATGATTTTGAGCACTTATGAGGCACATTTTTGTGCACTTTTTGGGGTCATTTCAGTTGCTAATAAAATGTCATGTCTTCCTATAACAGTAACATGCACTTGAACCTTTTCTACATTGCACAGTATGAAGCTTACCACATTGTGTACATACGGGAGTAGGTTGCCTCATTTGTGCAGAATTCTCCTATCGACGACAATCATGATGACCTAAACTTTACCTCGGTCCTAACTGAATACAATGATAAAACTACTAGCATTGAGTATGTGGTGGGATACTATCCATTGACCGAGGTGGATTGCAGTGAAATAGGGGCCTAGAATCACCCCATCGCTCCCTATAAGACCCCATAGTACGAGCTCTCTTATTTTGCTCTCTGTCTCTATAGGTATACCAAATCCAACGGGAAAGGTCCTTTGAAGTCTAAGCAAAATCCTGAATCTGGGAAATATCTACAACATCTTATAAAGATACTATATTGGAGTCTCTAATCAAATGATTCCCTACACAATCCACATAACAATGAACTTTAGTGTTCATGGTACGTACAATACCTGGTGTATACCTAGCCAAAGAATTGAAGCTAAGGCTACACTCTCTTACGCTCATATCCCTCTGCCTCAACTAATAAGCCCGTCAAGATGGGCCTCGTAAACCTCCCATGGTTAGTAATGGCCCAGAAATGCCTCAATGAAGTCCTCCCACTTTTTTGATAGGCATTTGGTGCTCTACATCTCTCCCATGCCTTGTACCATAAGATGGTGACATCACGTAATCAAAAAGAAGCCAACTCCACAACATTGGTGACAGAGGAATGCATCACCCTTAATACTCAATATACATAGTCTATAAAGACTTGGGTATCCTCAATGAGACTGGGTCTTGTAAATACTGGAGGGGCCAAGTGAAGAAACTCTTGTACCATTGAGTTTTCTATTTGATTCCTTTTGGCATCTTCTCTCACCTCTAGTTGTTTCTCATGAATAGAAACTACTCAAGGCAGTAGCTGAATAGCCTCATCATCCCTTGCTCCCCATTCTCTAATGGGGCTGGGGGTATTAGATCTCCTTGGACCCCAACAAGTGCTGCTGAATCTAGTACTATGGATACTGGAGACTCCTTGTGTGCCTCAATAGGGGAATATATCTTCCTGACCTAGCATGGAGTGACTGGTACCTTCTTTCAAATCCACACCTATACTACATTGTGCCATTTCCTGAGCATAGGCATACCAATAAATTAAAAAAACATAGCATGATTTAGATTTCATATGATCCTATAACATTGCTCTATAGCACGATCTATTAAGTGAAAGAAATGTAACCATCCCTAAATACCCCCTAGCCTCCTGATTATGAGTATAGTGCATAACACACCCATAAGCAAGACTCTACAAGACATGACATTATGGACTCCCTTGGACTTGACATGCTCAGATACCATTTTTGTCATGCCCCAAAAAGAAGGGAGGCACAACAGGCACTCAATATCATTATTGGCCAAGTAAGCCACTTAACATGCTAGTTAACTAATCTAAGGGCCAAAAGTTTGGGCAGCACAACGTCTAAAAAAACTAAGCTTTGATCATTTAGGTAATGACCTAGTCAACAATAAATCATGCACATCAAGATAGGTAAATAGAAATGATAATGTACTAGCTAGCTGACAAGGCTGCAATAACAAAGGTGCAAGAACACACTATATAAACATGTCAATACTATGGCTAGAGACTGAAAGATGTATAAAAACCAACCCAAAATAATGTGTCCACAATAGCCTCTAACAATGTGACTAACACTATCAGGACAAGGCCTCGACTATACCCCACTGTATAATAAAAAGTAAGCATCCCGTTAAAGCTCCAAGAGTAGGTAAAGCTTAGCAATTCACAGCTGAACTACGCTCCTAAAGGAGGGGTAAATCAGAATCCCTACCTGAACCTGCAAACACGAAATAAAATAAAACTTCCCTAGGCAAAGGGACGTTAGTATGAATAAACCTGTATTAGTATGTATGGCAGGAAGTAAAATTGTAGATAATCATAGTAAAATGGGGTTATAGAAATACAACCTGCAAGTGAATCTCGAATTAGCTTTATGTCCAACACTTAGCCTCCTACTGATCAAAAATGCTTGGTATGCATGATTAGTCACATGTCATGAATACATATATATAGATGCAAATGCATGACATACCCAACCAAATGTTAGCAGTGGTGGTCCTTTTTAGCAGCTAACCAGCATCATGTTTGCCAACTTGTGGCCATCTATACCATATACATATATATAATCATTTGGGAAAATAGGCCCGATACCTCCGATTATAGCTTGAAGTCCATGCATAACGTCCGATGTATGATATGAATATTAAATGCACAGAGCAGGCCATAGCAAGAACTTAGCCAATCTTGGCTCATTAGTACACTTATTCTCATCACATCATAATCATTGTCATTTAGCCAATCTTGTCTCATTGGTATACTTATTGTCATAAAATCATAATCATTGTCATAGCATATACACATGCCTCATGGGGTCTTATATGCCTTTTTAATAAGTTTGGAAACTTAACCTAACATTTTGAATGTAGCCTTAACTCTGAGAAAGTTCATAAACGTGTTTCACATAATTGTTATACTTGGTTCCACGTTAATTAGCAAAAAAAAAATTATTTAAAAAGAATCCAGTGCCTTAATAGTTTAAATAGGAGCATTAGGGTGGAGATTATTGGAAATCAATGTGTTACTTGCTAAGTGCTTCAAATATGATTTTAGTATGGAAAAGAGGACTCATGATTAATCCTACATTCCCCTCATAATCTAACTTTATTTTAGTGACACTACACCAAGAAGAGCAACACCTCAAATATATGGATAGGTAGTCAGGAAAATCAATAAATTGATATATAGACTTTGAATGTCCTGTTTAGCGAACCAACGGAATGCCAACCTAATATCACTATGAAAATAATTAAGCTGCAATCCTAATGCCTTTTACAGAAGGTCTTTCTATGAAAAAATTATTGCATTTAACATTTTGAGAATTTCTTGAATTTAGTGCTAAAAGAAGGGATTGAACTTAGACTTAACATACCTCTCCAACGAACGTCCAATTGCCCAAAGTTGCTTCATGAAAGTTGTTCATTATGTCATAAGCTTCACATCCACTATATATATGCAATTTATAACCGCCTGTAAACAATCTAGAGTTGAGCATTAATGACTAGATTCTCCATATAACATTTATATGTGTAAATGTCTATATAAGTCTATCAAAATGGACATAAAAGAGCCCCAAGATTATTACCGAAACACACCAGTTGCAAAGCAGGAATAATTAGCAATAACACCACATCTGTTACAGTAAAAAAATAGCCCCAATCATAGATAATAAGAGCATAAAACAATTGCAAAGCGTAAGGTACACATTTCTAGGCATGAGGACAAATTTTAATGGTAAAAAAATGCGAAGAACATACCTAAATTGCTTAGGGACCTTGTGAGTGCTTTATGTTTAGCTTCTTATCTGGGGCTAAAAATGTTATGTTTTGAGCTTTAGAAGGTCGAATTAGCAGACATATAGTTAGGCTTGACCCGACCCGGCCCATGACGTGGTTTCCTTCTCAGGCAATCTGGGTAAAATCGTCATTACTTTGAATTTTGAAGTCGGATTGATGTACGGTTTTGTGCATTGAAAACTAGACTCATAGATCTTTAATTGATAGATCATGTACCTTTTAACTTCATAAATTTTTGGATATATAGTCTGATACATTTGATCCAAAGTTAAGAAGGATTTTTAAAATAAGTTTACGATAACTTTGGCCAATCTTTATCTTGCAACTTTCTTGATTCCAAAATATAAAATATGACCTTATGCTATTAAAATACCCTTTTAAAAATCCACTATTAGAAAATAATACACTCTAAGTCCCATCCTAAAGTGAAATGTAATTTAAACCTTCTAAAGAGGGCGAGGTGCCACTCATGCCATTTCTTTAATCCTGAATGTGTATTTAGTAGATTTCTTTGACTTGAAACTTTAAGTGCTTGATATTGCCACTTATTGGCAGCCTTATTATCCTTAGTTGCTATCATAAACAACATATGCATTATATAACATTGCACAATATTTATATTATGGAAGACGAGAAACATGAGGTCTCACCGGGCTGCCACCCACACTATGAACACTGTTCAAGTTATTCGTTAATCCTTTGAGATTGTCAATTTGGTGGTCAATGTTTGGAGCTTTGGAACTATGTGTTGTAAGATATTACCATGGTCACATAAGGTAGTACAACAATATAAGAATCAATTGTGGTATTAACATGCTACCTAGGAGTTTAAATGTCACGACTCGAGTCCAGGGTATAGATGTGACACGGCGAATGGACAACCTAAAGGCACCACAAACAAGCCTCCTAGTATATTAATAACATATCTTTAGTCGTGATAGCAAATAAACAACAAAAAGAGGGTATAAATAAGGGATAAAGGGACTAAGGTTAGTCTTTGGTGACCATAAACAATCAAGAGTCAAATCATAGCATAATTGCATCACTTGTCCAACATCGCCTCTAGCATAGATAGGGCGGGGTCAAGACACTCTCTGGGCTCACCTTCATAGTATCAAGAGTTCAACATAAATAAATGACATAAGCAAGAGATAGCATATCTAGTGTCCCCACACTTGAGGACTCACCAAAGCTTATCTTCAAGATGTCACAACTAGCCACGTGGAGGATGATCGTGAGGAGCTCCGATTCGTACATGGTAACATCATGTGGGCATAGATTATGTGTTACTATGTTTAAATGTAGCAACTATGTAGGATGTAATGCAACAAGACTTAGCCATCTTAGTCAAAATGCATAATCATAGGCAAGGGATTGTATAGTATCAATATGGCATGCGTGATTACTGATTGAAGTAAAATATACTTGTAAATCATATAACCTTGCAAATATAGAATACATGTGTAGGAAGAGCCCATAACATCATAGACCAAGTAAAATATTACTTGTAATGCAAGGCATGTCAATCCCTTGGAAGGTGATTGAGGAACATACGCCTCAACGTGGTATACGCATGTCACCCCGCGACAAGGTGATAAAGGCACATATCCCTCAATGTGGCAGTACGAGCATGTCACCTCCAGACATAGGTGATTGAGGTACATACCCCTCAATGTCGTAGTACAGACATGTCACCCCTCGGCAAGGAGATTGAGGCACATACACCCTAACAAGGTGGTCAAGGCTTTACACCCGCTCACAAGTTGATTGGCCATGTCACCTGAAATGACCCCAAAAAATGCCAAAAAATGAGCCCCGAAAGTGCCCAGAATCGTAATTTCCATAGATCTCAAAATCGATGCATGATATCAAAAATCCAACTTCATATTCTTTTTTAGGGAGTCATTTTGAGTGGAACATGTGTTTAACACTGATTGAAGAGCAAATGATTAGCAATTTCTATTTTCCAAAAAATAATTTCCAGAGATCTTTTCATGCCCTGGCGCGACGCGCCAAGGAAGCATACTAGTGTAATTTTCTGTCCAGTTTGACTTCTATCCAAGACTTTTATGTCATGGGCCTATATGTTCCCAAACATGAAAATATCTATACATAGCCATTTTTCACCTTCATATCATTCTAAGCATTCCCACTACTCATTCAAACACTTTGCCAAATATTTTACTCCTAAACTCAAGTCTCCAAACCCTCTTAAGCTTCAAGTATCCATCTCCAATCTTCATCAAGTTCATCTCCAAAGATAAGTTATGTGAGTTTCCTTCATGGGTTCCTAATACCCATGATACCCAAGCTCCTCTTTACTATAATTTACATGATTTAAAGTTTATTTATTCATGGGTCTTTCTATTATGAAAATCACTGGAAATTGTGACTATTTTACCATGTTTTAGGCTATGAATCTATGATCCATTGTAAGATTTGATGAAGAATTTTGATGTATATTGTTTGAGGGTGTTAGCAAGTATCTATTGAATGTTTTATATTGAATTTTCTAGCATGATTTTGCTCTTCAATTGCATAGTTTTATACTAGCACTACACACCCTCTAAGTGTTTGATAAATGTCTTATTATGGCTTATTGACAAGTTGAGGGCTCAATGTTTGTCTTATAAGTTGAATGACTATATGATGATGAAATGATTGTATAATGATGATGAAATGCATGTATGTATATGATGGTTATATGAGGATGAAATGATGGTTATATAATGATGAAAAATAGTAGAATGATGCTGAAATGATGATTAAATATATGTATGTATGTGATAACTATATGACAATGAGAGGGATAAATGTATAAATGATATTATTGTATATAGTGTTGGCTTGTGACCATGCCCTACTCGGGGGTCGTGCACCGAGTAACTGTGTCAAGGGGTTCGTAGCTTGGTAACCAATCATGGAATTTATACTCCAGTCACCACGAGTGGTAGGGTGCAACTATCCATTAATCTTGTTGGGGGATTGTACCAATCAACCTATCAGGGGTTTGTACTCTGGTTACCACGGGTGGTAGGGTGCGACTATCCATCAACCATGTAGGGGTTTGTACCAATCAACCTTATTGGGGGGTTTGTACGCCATCAACCATGTTGGGTGTTTGTACCCACGAACCCATTAGGGGTTTGTATCTCAACAACCTCTTGAAGGGGTTCATACCTCATGCGCCTCTCTAGGCAGGTGATACGCCCGGGATTGCACTAAGAAATGGTCACTCCCTCCACATATGTTATGTTCTGTGAAAGTAGGAATAATTCTAGCACCTTCCATTCATGTCATATTCTCATATGCTCATCAATTGTCTAATTAAGCGTTTTGATTATGATGCCTATCTATTTTTGCATTACATCCTACTTACATAGTACATTCAAACATCCTTAGCATACTCTATCCCTACATGATGTCACCATGTAGGAACCGATGTATCGCTTGATCATCCTCATCCTCCATATGGCTAGTACAACTTCCAACAAATTTGGTTGTGAGTCCTCCATTCCGAGGATTTTACTTATTATCTCTTGCTATGTATCAAGACTTTCTCCCTTTGACTTATGAACTGACTATAAGGATGAGCCTGGTTTTTTTTCACTTGGCCCCCGCTCTTATCTATGTAGTAGAGGTGTTGTTGGACATGTTATGTATGTATGCTATGAGCTTTGGCTCTATTTACTCTTGTTGCTTATGATATGAAGGTTTCCCCTTTGTCCCTTTACCCTTGCTTCTAATCTTTCATTGATATTTTATTGCTTCTGTGACTAAGGGTGTGTAATGATATGTTAAGAGGCTTCCTTGGGGTCTATTCGTGTTCCCTATGCGCCATATCACATCTAGGCCCTAGGCTTGGGTCGTGACAAACTTGGTATCCGAGCATTAGGTTGTTAGATACTTAGAGTCCAACACACCGCATTGATTAGAGTCTTATTCAAGGTTGTGTTGTGCACCACAACTATGAGTTGAAGTCTATGCGATATTTTAGGAAATATTTCTCTTCTTTATGTTCGAAGTCATGCTATAGAGTTGAAGTAAGTTTTCCCCCTAACGATTGTTCTTTGCTATGCTAGATCCTGTCTAATAGGAGGGGCAGACGCGCCCAAACACCCGAGGAGCAACTGACTAATGGAGAGTTTAGGGATGCTCTCACCTTTCTTGCACAAGTGATGGCTAATAAAGCAAACTAAGGGGCCCAAACCCCTCATGCTCCTACACCGGCTTCTCGGGAAAGAGAGTTCACGGGAATGAATCCCCAGAGTACTATAGGTGAAAGGTAGATGAGGACCCTTAAGAGTTCATTAATGAGGTCTACAATATATTGGCTATCATGGATGTGAGACTAGAAGAAAAGGAGGAGTTGGCTTCCTATCAACTCAAAGTGGTAGCACAAATATGGTACAAAAAATGGAAAGAAGAGAAGGGAGTCAGGTATATGGTCCTTTGAAAGAATTCAAAGTGGCTTTACTTAATTGGTTTTTCCCTCTTGAGCGTAGGGAATCTAAATTGGTGGAACTTATGAATTTGAGACAAGGACCAATGAGTGTGAGGGAATATTCCCTCAAGTTCAACCAACTTTCAAAGTTTGCTCCTTCCTTTGTTACCGACCCAAGGTCAAGAATGAAAAAGTTCGTGATGTGGGTGTCCGGCTTAGTGAGTCAAGAATGTTGGTCTGCTTTGTTTATTAGTGATATGGACTTTTCCTGTTTGATGACCTATGCCAAACAAATAGAAGAGGAGAAATTGAGGAAGAAGAGGGATCATGAGGCCAAGAGGGCCCGTTTTGAGGGTAAGTTCCAAAAAGGTAGCCGGTTCCAGGAAGGCCAAGGATCTTCTTATGCATTTCAAAAGAGGGTTGCCAATGACTTTCCAAGGGCCCAAGGTGTTTGTGTTGTGGTTCCTAATAAGGTGTGTCCTAGGTGTACAAGGGGTCATAATGGCCCATGTTTGAGAAATACTAAAGCATGCTTTGGGTGTGGGGACGTGGGTCACAAAAAGGTGGATTGCCCTCGAAATTGCAACAAGAAAAAAAATTTCATCCACAAGGTGCTAATATTGTCCCATTGGGGAGAGGTGGATGACAAGATGGTGCCCTAAGGCACAATAGATTTTATACTTTGCATGGAAGGCAAGGGGTTGATGAGGTCCCTGATGTCGTTATCAGTATGTTCAAAATCTTTGACTTTAATGTGTATGAATTGATTGATCTGGGTGGCACTCTTTCTTTTGTTACCCTCTTTGTTGCCAAAAAGTTCCATGTTGACCCTGAGTTATTACATGAGTCATATAAGGTGTCTACTCCTATTGTTGCATCTATTGTTGCTAGAAAAGTTTATAGAAGTTGCCCTATTTGCATCTTGTATAAAATATTTCCTTGAGATCTTGTTGAATTAAACATGGTTGATTTTGATGTTATTCTTTGGATGGATTAGCTGCATGCATACTATGCTTCTATTGATTATGGAACCCATAGGGTCAAATTCCAATTTCCAAATAGACCCATCCTTGAGTGGGAAAGTCAAGATGTGGTGGTCAAAGGTAGATTCATCTCTTGCATTAAAGCGCATAAGTTGATCTCTAAGGGGTGTATTTACCATCTTGTAAAGGTTAAGGATGTGGAGTCTAAAGTCCTTCCTAGAGAGTCTGTTCTGGTTTTAAATGAGTTTCAAGATGTCTTCCGAAATGACCTTCTCGGTGTTCCTCCTAAAAGAGAAATAGACTTTGGCATATACCTCCTTCCCGTTAGTCAACCCATTTCTATTCCCCCTTACCATATGGCCCCGATGGAGTTGAAGGAACAATTAAGGGACTTGTTGGAGAAGGGATTTATTAGGCCTAGTCAATCACCTTGGGTTGCACTAGTGTTGTTTGTGAAAAAGAAGGATGGGTCCCTTATGATATGTATTGACTACAGGCAACTCAATAGCATTACCATCAATAGTAGGTAACCTTTTCCAAGGATTGATGATTTGTTTGACCAATTGCAAGGGGCTAGCCATTTCTCTAAGATTGATCTTAGGTTGGGGTATCATCAAATGAATATGAGGGACTGAGATATTCCTAAGAGGACCTTTTGGACTAGATATGGGCATTACGAATTTGTTGTGATGTCCTTTTGGTTGACTAATGCACCAGTCACCTTTATGGACCTAATCAATAGTCTCTTCGAACCTTACTTTGATTCTTTTGTTGTGGTGTTCATTGATGATATTTTGATTTATTCTCGTGGTGGGGAAGAGCATACGACTCATTTGAGGGTTGTGTTGCAATGATTGAGAGAGGCAAAATTGTATGCTAAATGTGAAAAGTGTGAATTTTTGTTGAAGGAGGTTGCTTTCCTAGGGCATGTGGTATCCAGGGATGGTATAAAGGTGGATCCTAAAAAGATCGATGTGATTAAAAATTGGCCTAGACAATTGACCCCATCAAATATTAGGAGTTTCTTAGGCCAAGCTTGCTACTATCAGAGGTTGGTGAATAGGTTCTCTTCTTTTGCTTCCCCTATGACAAAATTGACTCAAATGAAGGTTAAATTTGTGTGGACCGATGAATGTGAGAGCATCTTCCAAACCTTTAAACATAATCTTTTGTTCGCCCCTATATTGTCACTATCGGATAGGATTGAGGGATATTTTTTGTATTGTGATGCTTCGCAAGTTGGCTTGGGTTATGTGTTGATGCAAAATGGCAAGGTCATAGCCTATGCTTCTAGACAACTCAAAGTGCATGAAAAGAACTACACTGCTCATGATTTTGAGTTAGCCACCATTCTCTTTGCATTAAAGATTTTTCGTCATTACTTTTATGGGGTGCATGTTTATGTGTTCACCAATCATAAGAGTCTCCAATATCTCTTCACTCAAAAGCATCTCAACTTAAGGCAAAGGAGATGGTTAGAACTTCTTAAGCTCAATGTTATGTGTGTGCATTACCATCTCGGTAAGGCAAATGTGGTGGCAGATGCTTTGAATAGGGTTTCTATGGGTAGTATGGCTCATGTTGATGATGGTAATAAGGAAATGGCTAGAGAGGTGCATCGATTGGCTAGATTGGGATTTAGGTTGGAAGAGGTTGGTAATAGAGGTGTGGTTGTTGTTGAAATTTCTAAGTCTTCTTTGGTTGATGAGGTAATAACAAAGCAAGATCTTGATCCTTTCTTGTTAGAAATGAAGGCCTTGGTGAAAGAGGGCAAGGTGGAGGTTTTCTCCCAAGGGGGAGATGGTGCCCTTATGTACCAAGGTAGTTGTGTGTATCGTGTGTCGATGGTTTAATAGAAAAGATCCTTGATGAGACCCATAACTCTTATTGTACTATCCACTCTGATTCCACCAAAATGTATAGAGACTTGAGAGATATGTATTGGTGGGGAGGCATGAAGTGGGACATTGCCGAATTCATTTCCGGTTGTCATAGTTGTCAACACATCAAAATTGAACATCAAAGGACAGTGTCCTAACCCAAGACATTGAGGTCCCTACTTGGAAATGGGAAGAGGTAAATATGGATTTTGTGGTTGGGTTGCACAAGACTAGAAAGGGTTTTGATTCCATTTGGATTGTGGTTGATAGGTGACTAAATCGGCTCACTTTCTACCTGATAAGACCATATATGGGGCTGAACATTATGCAAGGTTGTACATTTATGACTTGGTAAGGTTACATGGGGATCCTGTGTCCATCATATCGGATCATGGGGCTCAATTCACCTCTCACTTTTGTAGGTCCTTTCAAAGGGGTCATGATATAAGAGTTAAGCTTAGTATGACCTTTCAACCTCAAACGGATGGCCAAGCTGAGAGGAACATCTGAACCCTTCAGCATATGATTAAAGCATGTGTGTTGGAGCTTAAAGGTAGTTGGGATGATCATTTTCCGTTGATTGAGTTTTCCTATAACAATAGCTATCATTTTGAGGGTCTCTATGGGAGACGTTGTAGATCATGGGTTGGTTGGTTTGTGGTTGGTGTAATAGCTTTGTTGAGACCGATCTTGTTATGGAGGCTCTTGAGAAGGTTAGCATGATTAGAAAAAGGTTGAATACGGCCCATAGTTGTCAAAAGTGTTATACCGACATGAGGAGAAGGGACCTTGAGTTCGAGGTTGGTGATTGAAGGTGTCACACAAGAAGGGTGTGGTCATTTTTGGTAAGAAGGGAAAGTTGAGCCCAAGATATGTGAGTCCTTATAGGGTAATAATAAGGGTTGTCAAGGTAACTTATGAGTTGGAATTGCATAGGGAAATGGATTTGGTTCATTCGGTGTTTTTTGTGTCCATGTTGAGGAAATGTGCGGGTGATCCAAATACTATTGTACCTCTTGATGATGTGGGTGTTGTTGAAGCTAATTTGACCTATGAAGAGGCTCCAGTTTAGATCTTGGATAGACAAGTGAAGAGATTGCAAAACAAAGAGGTTGCTTCCATTAAGGTCCTTTGGAGAAATCTACAAGTTGAAAGTGCTATTTGGGAGGCCGAAGCAGACATGCAAAAGCGATATCCTTACCTTTTCCACTCCACTCAAGCCTACATTATTAATTTAAGTTTTTATATGATCTCAAGTCTTAAGGTCAGCCCTCATGTCATTGCATATGTTCATGTTCAAATTAGCTAAGTCCATGATGATTCTACACTTATGATAAGATTTTTGAAATGATTTTTAAGGAAATTATTGCATTCTTATGTGGGATGGAACTGCAATGTTCATGTCTCTCAGATATGTTTCTTTGAAATTCAGGATGAATGTTCCCAAGGGGGATATATTGAAATGACCACAAAAAGTGCCCGAAAAAGTGCCTCAGAAGTGCCTGGAATCGTTGTTTCCATACATCTCAAAATCTATGCATGATATCGAAAATTCGACTTCATATTCTTATTCAGGGGGTCATTTTGAGTGGAAAATGGGCCTAACCCAGATTTTAGAGAAAATGATTAGCAATTTTGATTTTCCAAAAAATGATTTCCTGAGAGCTTTTCACGGGCCTAGTGCAACACGCCAAGGGCCCGCACTAGTGTAATTTTTTGTCAAGTTTGACTTCGGTCCAAGAGTTTTAAGTCTTAGACTAAGTGTTCTCAAACATGAAAATGCCTATACTTGGTCAATTTTCACCCTCATATCATTCTAAGTATTCCCTAATACTCCTTCAAATACTATGCCAAATATTTTACTCATAAACTCAAGTCTCAAAACCTTCTCCGAATCTAAGTACTTCCTCTCAAGCTTCAAGTTTCCATCTCCAATCTTCATCAAGTTCTTCTCCAAAGCTAAGGTATGTGGGTTTCCTTCCTGGGTTCCTTCGATACATGATACACAAACTCCTTTTACACTGATTTGCATGATTTAAAGTTGATTTATTCATAGGTATTATCTATTATGAAAATCACTGCACATTTTGTTAGGATTTTTGAAATTGCGATTCTTTTACCATGTTTTGGGCTATGAATCTAAGATTTATTATAAGATTTTGATGTTAGGCTTTTGATGTATATTGCTTGAGGGTATTACCATGTTTCTATTGAAGGTTTTGCATTGAATTTTCTAGCAAGATTTCATTCTTGAATTGCAAGGTTTTACACTAGCAGTACACACCCTCTAAGTGTTTAATAAAATATTCGGCTATAGCTTATTGAGGAGTTGAGAGGTCAATACTTGTCTTATGAGTTGAATGACTATATAATGGTAGAATGATGATGAAATGATGATGAAATGCATGTATGCATGTGATAGTTATATGATGATGAAATGATGATGAAATCATGTATGTATATGATGGTTATATGATGATGAAATGATAGTAGAATGATGATCAAATGATGATGAAATATATGTATCTACGGGACAAATACATGAAAATGAGAGGGATGAACGTATAAATGATATTATTCTAAATAGTGTTGGCTAGTGACCATTCCCTACTCGGGTGTCGCGCGCCGGGTAAATGTGTCAAGGGGTTCGTACCTTGGTAACCTATCGAGGGGTTTGTAATCCTGTCACCATGGTTGGTAGGGTGCGACTATCTATCAACCTTGTTAGGGATTTGTACCCACCAACCAATTGGGGGGTTTGTACTCCGATCACCACGGGTGGTAGGGTGCGACTATCCATCAACCATATTAGGGGTTGGTACCCATCAACCTTGTTGGGGGGTTTGTACTTCATCAACCATGTTAGGGGTTTGTACCCATCAACCAATTGGGGGGTTTGTACCTCAAAAACCTCATAAAAGGGTTTGTACCTTATGCGCCTCTGCAAGCGAGTAATAGGCCTTGGATTGCAGTAAGAAATGGTTGCTCCCTCCATTTTTATTATGTTCTCTGAAAGTATGATGTAATTCTAGCATCTTCCATTCATGTCATATTATCATATGCTCATCAATTGTATAACTAAGCATTTTCATTATGATGCCTATCTATATTGCATCCTACATACTTAGTGCATTCAAACATACTAACGCATACTATATGGATACATTATGTCACCATGAAGGAACAAGTGTACCGCTTGATCATCATCCTTCTCTTTGTCGCTAGTACGACTTCTATCAAGCTTCTTGGTGAGTCCTCCATTTCGGAGACGTTACTTATGATCTCTTGCTATGTATTAAGACTTTCTCTCTTTCAATCATGTACTGACTAAGTGGGTGAGCCCGCTACTTTGTCTTGTCCCCCGCTCTTATCTATGTAGGAGAGGTGTTGTTAGACATTTTATGTATCTATGCTATAAGCATTGACTCTATTGACTCTTGTTGTTTATGATATGAAGGTTTCCCCGTAGTCCCTTTACCTTTGCTTCTAATCTTTCATTGATAGTTTATTTCTTCCACGACCAAGGATGTATAATGATATGTTAAGAGGCTTATTTGGGGTCCCTTTGGGTCCCCAGGCACCGTGTCATGTCTAGGCCCTAGGATTGGGTCGTTACATCACTCCCCAACAAGGTGTAGTAAACTTGCAACACTATAGATATTTCTCATGAATTCAATACATACATACATCCCCTTAATCATCATAAATCCACTTGACTCATAAGCCATGCAATAGATTATCAATAACTCAAGAATCCTTAACAAGACATTTTATCACACACTTGGTGGGTGTGCAATGCTAGATCAAAATCATGCATTTCAAGAGTGAAATAGTATGTGAAAACTCAATGTAAATCGACCCACAAATTCATGGTAAAACCCTCATGTAAGATACATTGAAATCCCCTATCAAATCTCATTATAGATCATTGTTAGCTCAAAACATGCATAGTCTCAACAAACAAACCTTCATAGTATAAGCTTAACATAGGTAAACATGTGTTTTCAATCAACCTTTCATGAAACCCCAACATAGCTTGTAATCATAATTCATAATAAGTAATGCCCATAGTGATATAACTTGAAAACATGCAAATTTCATAAAAAAGAAAGTTGGAAACAATGGGTGAAAGGACCCGATGGTTGAAATCCACATATCTCAAAGTAGGGATTTCCTTGAGGTAGATTTGAATGATATATTGAAGGTTGAATGAAGTTCTTGAGATCCAGAATTAAGCTTGGGACACTTGAATTTGGGTAAAAAATTTGATTAAGTGTTAGAGAGCGTTTTGAGAGTGTTTTGAGTGATATAGAGTTAAAAAAATAGCTAAGTATAGGTGTCTTTACTCACAAAAGGGCATGGGGCCAAGACCCCAATGCCTTAGGCCGTGACAGGAAAAATAAAGAAGTCACAACACTACTCCACAACAGGTCCGCGTCACGGAGCAATTGCGGACAGTCACTGGAAATTGAAAAGTTGGTGAAAATGAAATTTCGCTATGAGTCCTCTAAAATCTGGGTTATACCCATCTCCACTCAATTTTTCCCTCGGATCAAGAATATGAATTCAGATTTTAGATATCGCATATGAATTTTGAGATATATGTAAATTATGTTTATGGGCATTTTCGAAGAACTTTTTCGGAGTGTTTCAATATCTCCCCATTAGGAACATTCATTTCCGAATGTCAAGGAAATGTACATAACATATGTAATCATGAAGATTTCAGCCCAACATAGATGAAACAAATGGATTTAGACATCATTTTTCAAAAATCTCAACATGAATGGGAAAAAAACACCATAAACTTGTAAATCATAAACATGAATGCATATAAAATGACATAAGGACCGAAAAATAAGGCTTGGAATCACATAATGGACTTAAGTTAGTACCTTAGGCTTGACTAGAGTGGAAGAGATACGGACAACACTTTTTCTCATTCACGCTTCTTGCTCTCATTCAAATCTAAGTGAAGCTTATTCATGTCGTTTAAGACCTTCATAGGTCCCCTACATCAAGCAAAGTTCAAAGGAATTTTCATTGGCTAAGCTTTGCACAAGTACATGTAGGAGGGTCAACTTTAAAGGGGCATATCTCTTATCACACAATGAACTAGGTGTCACACGACCTACCAAATTAATGCTCTTTGAATTAGCTTTCCAGGCACATGGTTTCACCTTATTTAGTGTTCGGATAAAGTGGTTATGCCTGTTTTCATAGAACTCATATGTGCAGGGGTATATACGGGTTTTTATCAAATTCTATTTCATTAATAGTATTCCATAAATTTAGTTATCTCGATTGGTCTTTTGGTGATTTCCATGCTATCTTAGCACTTCCTAAAGACCTAAACCCTACTCCTAAAGATCAAATTTGCTCCTCCCAATTGGAATATACTCTCATATTCTCCCAAGAGCCTCTACCAAACCCCAATAAGAATTCAAGGAAACTCAAGAACAAGTTGAGGATTTCAAGACCCCATTCCAAGCTTCAAGTCTTTCTCAACTCAATTTCAAGAAATTCAAGGTCTAAGGTATGGTGGGTTTTATTCATAGGTTCATTTCACCCATGAAGCCCAATATTCCTTTTTACGAAAATTACATGATTTCAAGTTATATTTCTTATGGGTATCTATTATTATGAAATATTAGCATGAAATATTTTGGGGTTTTGTCAAATATTGTTGATGACGCATAAATATATATTTTGAGCTTATACATGAAGTGATGTCTATTGAGACTATACATGATTCAAGCTATGAACTCTATCAACTATTGTGACGTTTGACATGATTTACGAGCTACCGATGATGGGGTTTTACCATGATGTTGGTGGGCTGATTTACATCATTTTATGATACATTTAATTCACTATTTCATGATCTATACTCCTGCACAGTTTGAGCTATCAATCTATGAACCATTATCGGAATTGATGAAGGTTTTTGATGTATATTGCTTGAGGGTATTACCAAGTATTGATGGGTGGCTTTCCATTGAATTTTCTTGCAGGATTTTAATCTTCAGTTACATGGATTTATACTAGCACTATACACCCACCAAGTGTTTGATAAAATGTTTGTATTATATATCTTGAGTTGTTAAAGGCCTAATGATAATGATGAAAGGAATGTATATCTATGGTATTTCACTCTAAAGTATTGTGAGATGACCACTTGATGGAGGGTGTGATATTCATTAACCTAATTGAGGGGTGGATACCTCGTTAACCTAATTGAGGGTTTGATACCTCATTAACCTGATGGAGTGGTTGATACCTCATTAACCTGATGGATAGGTTGATACGACCTTAGCCTAATTGAGAGATTGATACCTCATTAACCTAATTGAGGGGTTGATACCTCAATCACTTAGGATGCAAGGTAGTACATTCGATAACCATGTTAAGGGGTTAGTACCTCAATCACATAGGATGGGAGGTGGTAAACCCATTAGGCAAATGATGATCTCTTTCTACACATGTAATATGCTCTATATAATCATGTTTTGACTTCAAGAATCATTCGTACATGCCATGTAGTTATTATTCTAACCATTTCCTAAAGTTTATCCATTTCCATTATGTTGCCTATCTCATGTTGCATTGCATCCTACATATTTAACACATCGTACTAATGTATACTCTATACCAACATGATGTTACCATATAGGAACTGGAGCTACATTCTTGTCATCCTCCTCCTCGACTTGGCTAGTGGTTCCTATTTAAGCTAGTTGGTGGGTCCTCCATTCCGAGGACAATGTCTACGTTCTTATGCTATGTATTAAATACTCTCTTTCTTTATGGTATGCTTTGACTATGAGGGTGAGCCCGGTTGCTTGTCTTGGCCCCCGCTAAGTTCTATGTCTAGAGGAGTTGTTGGACAAGTTATGTATTATGCTTGAGCTTTGACTCATCTAATTTGTTTAAGTATTAAACTTTCTCTCCCATAGTCCAAATTTCACCTATTTATGTTTTCTCTTGTTATTTATTCATGCTTCTGTGCCCAAGGATGTGAAATGATATGCTAAGAGCCTTTTTTGGGGTCCTTTCGGGTTCCCCATTCGCCGGTCACGTCCAGGCCCTAGGTCCGAGTCGTGTTAATTTGAATGTACTAAGTATGTAGGATGCAATGCAATGAGATATTGACATCTTTGTCAAAATGCAAAATCATAGGCAAGGGATACTATAGTGTCAATATGGCATGTATGATCAATAAAACATACTTATAAATCATATGACCTTGAAAATACAAAATACATAGGTAGGAAGAGACCATAACATAATAGACCTAGAAAACTATTTACATGGAACGCAAGGCATGTCACCCCCTTGGAAGGTAATTGAGGAATAAAGCTCTCAATGTGGTAGTACGGCTATGTCATCCCCCTCCCAAAAGGTGGACAAGGTATATACCCCTCAATGTGCTAGTACGGGCATGTCACCTCCGATAAGGTGATTGAGGTACATACCCCACAACATGGTAGTACGACCATGCTACCCCCGACAATGTGATTAAGGTACATACCCCGCAACATGGTAGTACGAGCATGTCACAGCCCTCCCCCCTCCCCCCTCCCCCCGACAAGGCTTGTCGCCCCCTCACAAAGCGAATGGGCATGTCACCCCCCAACAATATGTAGTAAACTTGCAACACTATAAATACTTCTCATGAATTCAATACATACATACATCCCCTTCATCATTATAAAGCCACTTGACTCATAATCCATGCAATAGATCATCAATTACTCATGAATCCTTAACAAGACATTTTATCAAACACTTGGTGGGTGTGCAATTCTAGTTCAAAATTATGCAATTTAAGAGTGAAATAGTATACGAAAACTCAATGTAAATCGACCCACTAATTCATTGTAAAACCCTCATGTAAGATACATTGAAATCCCCTATCAAAACATGCATAGTCGCAATAGACAAACCCTCATAATATAAGCTTAAAATAGGTAAATATGTTTCTTCAATCAACCTTACATGAAACCTCAACATAGTTGATAATCATAATTCATAATACGTAATACCATAAGTGATACAACTTGAAAATATTCAAATTTCATGAAAAAGAAGGTTAGGCACCATGGGTGCAAGTACCCGATGGTTGAAACCCACCTACTTCAAATTAGGGCTTTCCTTAATATAGATTTGAATGACAAATTGAAGCTTGAATGCAGTTCTTCAGATTCGGAATTAAGCTTGGGACACTTGAATTTGGATGAAATATTTGGCTAAATGTTAGGGAAGATTTTGCGAGGGTTTTGAGTGATATAGAGTTGAAATATGGCTAAGTATAGTTGTTTTTACACATAAAAGAGCACAGGGCTAAGAGCCCAATGCCTTACGCCAATATAGGATAAATAAGGAAGTCACAACATTGCTCCGCCACAGGTCCCCGTCACGGAGCCATCGCAAATAGTCATTAGAAATTGAAAAGTTGACGAAAATCAAATTTCACTACGGGTCCTATAAAATTGGGGTTATACACATTTCCCACTCAATTTCGCCCCCTGATCAAGAATATGAAGTTGAATTTTTGATATCACTCACGAATTTTGAAATATATGAAAATTACAATAATAGGTATTTCCGAAACACATTTTTGGGGAGTTTCATCAAATGACATAATTGGATTCATGAATGAAAGTATACTAATCATGCTAATGTGTACAAGAGTAAAAATACAGATTTACAAATAAACAACATTACCACTATTGGAGTAGCACCTGGGTAGCTCCCTGATTAATTATGACACGAGTGTTAGATTTTATGTCAAAGAATATGGAATTGGATAGATTTACATACCTTATTTTCATACCAACACAACTACCACGCTTCAGCCTCCCTTATGTTGTTATTTCTATAATACAATTCATGATTAAACTAATGTTAGTACAATACTTCATGGGATCATAAAATAGTAGCTAAATATTTGATGGACAGTAGGTTGCCACAATCGTTACACCAATGGTGAATCACCACACCCTCCTTTAATATAATAATATAACTTTATACACTCTTTGCCAAACTCACCCCAAGCTGCCACCACTAACATTATACAAAAAACAACCATTAAACAACCCCAGCATATCCTTCAACAATCAATGAGTACTTAATTCAAGGACTTATCACCATATATAGATTCTTGACAAAAGAATATACAAACCTCTCTTCCCAAACATGTCTCTAAGGAGTGGCGGAAAAAAGGGCGGTTGCCTTACCTATATATCTCTCCCCTGAACCTTGTGCTTCAAGAATGTAAACTCTTCCTTCAAACTAGAACAAAAGAACATGAGAATGTCTTTTAAATGTTTGAAAGAAAGGTGGGCAGTTTTTGAGAAATAATTCCACCTCAAACTTGTAGAACATAATTCCGTAAGATTACATGGAAGCAATAAGATAAACCCATAAATATTTTAAAATATCTTTCACTTGAGAATATTAGAACCCTAGAGATGTTGAATGTTGTTGTACAAGCTAAGAGAAGGCAAAGGAAGAGCCTTAGAAAGTCAGATTTTTCCCAAGTTTACAATGGCTAGAAAGAGCTAGGAAATCAGATTTTTTTCAAGTTTAACTTAGACTCATGCCCCCCAAACCATGCGGGATATCATAATAACTCTTAATCCAATACAAATCATCATTACTCTTATGAAAAAAAAAACATAGTACCTCACTTATACCATAAGGCTAGGTCAAGTGTCATATAGATAAGACTAAATATTGAAAATTCGGGGTGTTCTAAGATATTTTGACAACTAAGTCTAAAATCCCTTAAATGAATGTGATCGTTCTAGCATGAAGGTCAACAAACAATGATGGAGCATACTTAGGTAGCTTAGTGAACTTGAGGCATACTCCCGCACACACATACCCCCTTGCTTGAGATTGATAAATTCAGTCAACTTTGCCTTCCTAAGCTCAGGTGGGAAGAAATAGTCCAACCAATCCAACCTTTTTCTACCCTCTCGAACACCCATTGAGTAAATAATACTTGGGCCACCCCTTTCATTTATTAAGCAGCCAATTAAACTTTTTTCTTCCAAAAACACCCTCATGATAGCCAAAATCGTATATATTTCATCATTAAATTTTTGGGTATCTTCATCAACCTTTGAACCATGAAATTTTAAAGGGTTTATCTTGGAAAAACCCCTTATCCTATCTTCTGGGTTAGGTATATAAGCAGGAGGAGCCACAACTTGTTTAGACTAGGAAGTCATAGCCTGAGCCAACATAGTAATCACGGTCTAAAACTCAACATTAGTGACTTACTCCCCAAAAGGATACTGAGGAGCTTGATCCTCATTAGCGAGGGGCTCTCCTAGATAAGGTTATCTCAAGGGAGGCATCATCTTTAAAGTACAAAGAAGATTCCTTACAGTTAGGTAACCTTAGGAATCGTTCTATGGCACAACATGAATCATGAAGAAGTGAAACATTTCATAATATGACTTGTATCCTCCTACTCATTCATGTGGCGCGCTTCTCACTGATGAATAAGACTCTACTTTACGCGGTATGTTGGACTCCGAGGACTATTTTAAAACCTTAGGCACTGAATCCAAGTTTGTTATGACCTAAGTTAGGCCCTAAGTAAAACACAGTGAATGAGATCATTGAAGTAACCCCAAACTAGCCTTCTTAGCATATCATAATCGTACAAGTTAAATATGAAAAGAATATCATAAGCGAAAGCTGAACATAACATAGACTAAAGCATAAGAGTAATACAAGACATAGAATTACAAGTCTTAAAGCAAATACATCATATCCAACAATACCTCTAAGTCATGAACATGGGTAGAGTCTCAGACATATTTTTGGCTCACCCTCAATATAAAGTAAAAGACAGTCTCAATGTGGAATAAGCTAGAAGTAGTATGATCTGTCCCTGAAGCATGAGGACTCACCTAATCTGGGTCTGTTGATAATCTAGATCTATCCATGAGGATGAGAAGGATAGTCACCTGCACCTATATTGTGACATAATGTAGGAACAGAGTATGCATTATTTGTTTGAATGCACTATATATGAGGTCATTCAATACAATATAGATATAATGATAACCTGCATAGTCATAATACATAAACAAGGGCACTTATATATAGAAATGAAGTGTAGAAGGGATTATCATACCAATTTGCCATGATACATGAATGCCATAGTATATATGTAATTATTATTGTCCTAAGTCATCATATCTCAAACTTATACCACATCATCAAGTTTGTCAATGATCTTATTACACCAACATTATATATACACATATACATACATATATACATATACATACATACATACATATATATATATATAACTACTATCATGACCCAAACCTAGGGCCTAGTAGTGACATGGCGAATGTGACACCAGAAGGCACCCTATCAAGCCTCTTGTTTATATCATAAAAGGTAAGCAATTCATAAGCGAAACACAACAATACATGAGGCATATTCCCTTAGGGAATCAAAACATCATAATGTCCAAAACATTCCTCTATATCATATATCTCGCAGGGTTTAGAACATGCTACTAGCTCACCCTCAAGGTAGAATAACAAGTAAAATTATAAGGTCTTAACATATGCAAGCAAAACATGAACAAGGCTTGTCCCCGAAGCATAGGAACTCACTAACTATCTTCAAAGCACACTTCAAAGTCTAACCATGAAATGAGGGAATAGTCTCATCGTCGCTTGTCCTTACATAGTTAGATCATGCAGGGAAAGAAGTATATATTATAAGTGGAATATACTATGTATGTAGGTATGCCATGTATCAAGAACATCATAACATAATATAAATATGCATTATCATAGTAATAGAATAAGGAAAATTTATGAATGATCAATACATGTTTAAAATCATGAATGGAAACATCATCAAAACCTTTCATAAACTAGTATAAATATTTGGAAATAAGAAAATAATCGACAATAAGACCATGCAGACTATTATAGGAATCTTGATGTTCCCTTTACACCGAGCAAAAGAGGAGTACTTTGCTAAGGTAAACTCAACCCCTCCTTTTAGGCTTAACCCTAGCATAGTGCATGTCATATGAACATAAAAATTTTCCACTCTTTGGGCTTAACTCTAGCACAATGAATATCACGTGAATAGAATGTTATATGGATCCATTAGCTAAGCTTATAAGCACAAAATCATAATCCTACAGTGGCACATAATTATGACACTTAAGGTTTTATGTAAGAAACCTTGGGGATAGTTTCCCTCATATAAGCTTATTCGGTGCTAAGTCAAATCCCATGGAGTACATAATCAACATATACATAACTTTAAACTTAATTCATACTTTATCAAAATTATACTTTCATAGCTTATAGAATAGGCATCATAACTTCATGAAAAGATCTCATATCATAGGAATAGTCCATCTACATAACTTTACATTAGTATGTGTATACCACCATCTTATCATCATTTCATCAATATTTAGTGTCTTAACTTACCCTTATCATCATCATTATCATTAAAACATACTTTCATACTTAGAATCATATTCATTAAAATCATAACTTTGTCATACAAAATTAGGGTCATATGTGGGTTGATGAGCAATTGAGATATAATCATGCAATAAAATAAAAATCATGTGAGAATCATTCATTAGGAATCAATTTAGATCAGTAGTAAAGGAACCCACGTTAACTTAACAAGTCAAAATCATCATATACTTGAAACCACTTACATTCACTTAGAAATCATAGAGACCATGTAATTCATCATAATTCATACATATTTAGGTATACTAATAATGTAGTAATCATAATAGAATCATTTTGAATGTCATCATGAAAACTCATAGAAATTCATGCGTAAACTTTAAGGAAAAAAAGATTTGAGTTGGACTCCATGGATGAATCTTTTCCATGAATGATTCCCTACATGCCTCAAGTGAGAATCCTAAGAAATTGAGATGAAATAGACCTTAAATCCTGAGCAAAACTTGAAACTCTAGCTCTTATAGAGTCCTTCCTTAGAGAGAGAAAAATTTGAGAATTTGGGATAGGATTTTGAGAGTGAATGAATTAAAATGATTTAGGAATAGATTTTATAAGAATTGAATTAGTTAAGTTAGTTAGGAGGTTCAAAATAACATAGTTTAGGAGTCAAATGAACCAAATTTTCATCCTTTTATGGAGCGTAGATCCCTTTGTAGAAGCCACTCAAACTTAGAAAAATTGTCATCCTTCAAGGTTTTTTCACGATCTAATCTATGAGCTATATTCAAGAGCATGACTCATAGAGTCCTTTGTACTATGACTTCTAGTAACCCAAAAAATTTTACCAACTTTAGGTCCTCAACCACGAGACCTATGAATGACTCATTGTTCAATCCATGAGCTATAGATCGTCTCATATAGTTAGATGTCACGACCCGAAACTAGAGTCCAAGAGTGACATAGAAAATAAGAACCTGAGAATCCCCAAACAAGCCTTATAATATCCACATTCACATTATCCATTCAGAAGCATTTACGTATAATAAACACATAGTTCTAAGGGATGGGAAAGTAGGACTCATGCGATGGGGATACCATAAGGATAGGGAGTAACATGGCCTCACATAATGCATAGCACATAAAGACTAACGGGCAGGTAAGTATGACTCACTCTATGTGAGCAATTTGGGACTTAGGATATTTCATATCATAACATATAAGCATATCATAAAACCCATAATCAATCAATATTATAAAGTCTCATAGATAGCCATATCCTTAATCATAATCTCCAAATACAACACTTAGCATATAAAAGTAAGGTAGTCTACAAGGTGTCCAACAATGCCCCTAATCATAAGATAGGATGGGAGCCAGGACATATCCTGGGCTCACCCTTAAAGCAAATAACATAATCAAAACTTCCTAGATAGAGGAATGGTGGCTTATCCTTTGAATATAGGACTCACCTTAATAAGTATCTCAAGATCCAATCTAGCCGTCGTAGAATGGATGTGAAAAATTCCTTGTCCCTACATGGTTAGATCATGTCGGTAAAAGTATGTGTTAGTACATTTGAATATACTAAGTATGTGGGCATGCAATGCACATGACTTATCAAACCTGCATTCAATGTTAGGTGACAATGTCATATAATATAGAAAAAAGTATATATCCAAAGGAGAGCAGTATAACAATATTCCATAAAATCCATGATGCATGAGATGTAAAATGCTTATATAAGAAGGGATGAGACCTCAACCAACATATAAGACCAAGTGAGTTATTACTTGGAATCCCAATGTTATAGCCACACATGAAAAAGGGTGGTCTACTTACCAAAGGTAAACCACACTTCTCCTAACGGGCCTAGCATTTCAGAGGAGTGACCTTCCTTATGGGTCTCCTATTTCAAGGAGTGACCTTCCTTACCGGTCTCCTATTTTGAATAGGATTTTCAATTCATATCATATCATATTAATTTTATAATCGTACCTTAAAGGCATCCCATTACAGTGAGGGTTACCATATACATATACATATACCTATTCTAGCACATAGTTCAAGGAAAAAGAGAGTACCCTCGGGGATAGCCCTAATGCACCCAATCCATTGATCCTAATTTATCATCCCATAAGTATATATAAACGTATACATTTTTTCGAAGAGACGCAAGTCATTTCAAATCATTTCAGTGCATACTTGAGCTTAAAACAAAACATCATTCATAGTAGTTCATACTTGGGCTCAAATGCCAAATCATAACCCATATCAAACTTTTCATGTATAGAAATAACACATTAACAATAACAAATGAGGTGTAAACATCCAATATGATCAAGGAGCCAATATCATAGACATTTAAGTGATCACACTCCTGTTATAACCATAAGAGTGAGCTTAACCCACCAATTCATTTTCAGAACTTATGTGAGCTTAGCCCACTATTTCATTTTCACCAAAATCCAATACTTATGAATATGCTATGAGTGATATGTGAATAGCAATGAGTAATATAGAATACATTTAAATCAACAATATAAAATAAAATTTAAGTAAATCCATAAGCAAAATACATATTCAAATCATAATATTGATTGCCTATGCTTAGATCAAACTTTAAAGGGACAATGCACATTCAAATCTTCATAATACTAATGTAATTCAACATATTAGGACTTAAATCAAGTTAAAATCAACAACAAAGAATAGCCCATACTTCAATTGAATTTAATAAACAATAATATTCAAAACCCATATTTAACGTAATCTAAAATTCATGAAAATTCAAGTGAAAAGAGTTTGGTTTCTTCTTGGTTGAAGGGGAAAAAGAATCAATCCCACATACCTTAACTAATAGAGACAAATCAAGAAGAAATGTGATGAAGAAAGGAGTTTTCCCCTGATTCCCTAGCTTAGTCTTCACAAAAGCCTTTGAGAAAGTTCTTAGGGAGAGTTCAATATAATTCTAAGTATAGGAATGAATTCGAGTGAGAGAAATAAAGTATAGGTCACTTGAATGTCTATAGGTAGCATCGAAAGTGACAAAAGACCCTTAGGATAAATCATAATTATGATAACACCATTAATTAAACTAGTAGAAAAATTGAAGTCAGGGGTTTTAAGAAGGGGTATACGGCTCGTGATGATGTGTACAGACTGTATACTTTCTCTAAGATTCAACACATAGAAAACTTTCATGTCGAAGGTCCAAGACGGTAATTCCATATTTACAAAATTTCAACATAGGAACCCATACAGGGGGCTTCATAGTCCGTACCAAGGCATATGGACTGTATGCCTCCTCCGTCCCAGTTCACTTAGAAAAATTCTTAACAACAAATTTTTGAGACGGTGATCCAATAGTTAAAAATTTTTCACTCTGGCACATATACGAGAGTCCTCACGGACCATGAAGGGTCATATGTCCTGCAAGACGGTCAGTGTGACATGCATTAGCTTAAAAATTATAGAATTTCAAGGCCAAGGCTACCGCACTATCCACCACCCGGTCCGTGAAGCCTTATACGACCCGTGTGAGGTCTAAGTGTGGTATGCTTTAGTCCCAAAATCCATGTTTAAGCCTACACACCCCACACAATGCCAAGGGCCACTGCAAGGAGGCTCCACACCATCCATATTGCCTCATAAGGACTGTGATGGCTTCCATGGAGCGTCACCTTGGTCCAAGACTTTCTAGAATCAAATTTCAAAGCTCCATTGAGATCGTACAAAGTCCGGGCCCTTACATCATCTCCCCCATGGGAACATTCATCCTTGAATGTGGTACAACAAGGCTTGAAAGGCTTGACGCAGAATATGAAACATTTAAACATAAAATACAATGCATATTTCATCACTTGATAATCATAAAGTCATAAAAACCCATATCAAAACGTATTAAAATCATTCAAAACATCATAAAAATCATTTTGGTACACATGTATGCATGTCATGTCATGAAACTCAAGAGTGAAATAATTAGGACCATGCTGACAAGGAAGAACCTAGTACCTTAGGCTTGCATAGATTTGAAAAGATAGGGATACCGTTTCATCATGTCTAACTCTGCCTTCCATGTAGAACTCTCCACATGCTGATTTTTCCAAAGTACCTTAACCGAAACCATATCCTTGTTACAGACTTGCTTCACTTGCCTATCCAAAATCTCAACTGAAACCTCCTTAGTAGACAAGTTCTCCTTACTCAACACCTTCTGAAGGCACAATAGTACTAGGATCACCAACCAACTTTATCAACATAGATATATGGAAAATCGAGTGAATAGAACTCAAATCCAGAGGCAAATCAAACCTATGAGCCACATTCTGAATCCGCTCAACAATCTCACACGGACCTACATACCGAAGACGTAGATTTCCTTTCTTCAAAAAATTCCTCACACCCTTCATAGGTGATACTTTCACATACACCTAATCACCTACGTGAAACTCAAGATCCCTCTTCCTAACATCTGAATAGGACTTTTGGCGACTTTGGGTAGTCCTCAACCTCTCAATAATCAACTCCATCTTATCCATAGCCTCCAACACCAAATCTAGGTCAATCAAAGCCATATCTCCCAACTCAAACCACCACACCAGAGATCTATATCTCCCACCATACAAAGCCTCAAATTGTGCCATACCAATGCTAGCATGAAAGCTATTATGATAAGCAACCTCAATGAGTAGAAGATGATTATCCCAATTACCTTTGAATTCCAATGCATAAGCCCTCAACATGTCCTCAAAAGTTTGAATTGTTCTCTTGGCTTGTCCATCGATTTGTGGATGAAAATCGATACTAAACTTCACCTTTGTACCTAGTCTTTTTTGAAACATATTCAAAAAGTCTGAAGTAAGCTAGGTGCCATGATCCGATGTAATAGACTAGGTACACCATGTAATCTCACCAACTCTTGGATAAACAACCTTGCATAATCTTCAATAATAAAGGTAGTCTTGACTGGTAGGAAATAAGCTAACTTGGTTATCCGGCCAACAATAACCCAAATTGAGTCAAATTGCCTTTGGGTCCAAGGTAAACCAATCACAAAATCCATGTTCATATCCTCCAACTTTTAAGTAGGAATTTCGATATCTAGCATCAAATTCCCAGGCCTTTAGTGCTCTACGTTCACTTGTTGACAATTAGGGCATTCAGATACAAACTTGGCTATATCCTTCTTCATACCATGCCATCAATATACTTCCCTTAAATTTCTATAAATCTTAGTAGATCCCGAGTGAATAGAATAATGAGAGTTATGGGCTTCACTCATGATTACCCTTCTGAAATCATCCACATTTGGAACACATAACTAATCTTGATAATGAAGCACACCATCTCCCACTTGAGAGAAGACCTCTATCTTCTTTTTGACAACCAACTTCTTTATCTCAACCAATGATAGAACTAGATCTTTCTTATACTTGACATCAACAACCACAAAGGATTCAACCCCATTCTGAACATGAATACCACCATCCTTAAAGTTGGATAACCCTACACCCAATCTAGCCAAACAGTGAACATCCCTAGGAAACTCTTTCTTCACTTCATCAACATGAGCTTCACTTCCCATAGATAACCTACTAAGAGCATCGATTACAACATTTGCCTTGCCGGGAGGATATTGTGCACTCATGTCATAGTCCTTAAGGAATTCCAACCATCTCCTTTGCCTCAAGTTGAGGTTCCTTTAAGTGAACAGATATTGCAAATTCTTATGGTCGATGAAAACATCAATATGTACCCAACAAATAATGTCTCCAAATCTTCAAAGCAAATACCATCGTCGCTAACTCAAGATCATGAGTTGGGTAATTATACTCATGCACCTTCAATTGCCTTGATGCATAAGCTAAAACCTCACCATGTTGCATAAGAACAAAACCCAACTCGATACGAGAAGAATCACAATCCAGTAGAGTCAAACATAAGACAACGTAAGCTAATTTTTTAAAGTCTAAAAATTCTTCTCATATTCATTTGACCTTACAAACATGGACTTCTTTTGAGTCAACTTGATGGAGATGCAATAGATGAGAAACCTTCAACAAACCTTCTATAATAACCAACAATTCTAAGAAAACTTCAAATATACGAAGGAATCAATGGTCCAGGACAATTCTTCACTACCTCAAGCTTCTTTAGGTCAAATTAATACCATCACCAGATACCACATGACCAAGAAACACCTCCTCACCCAACCAAAACACATTTGCTAAACATAGCCTACAAATTCTTCTCACTCAAAGTTTGAAGAACCAACCTTAGATGATCCATTTGCTTCCGCTAAATTTTGGAATTAATATGGATATCATGCATGAAGAAAACCACAAAACTGTCAAAGAATGGCTTGAACACCGAACTCATAAGATCTATAAATACGGTCGGAGGATTACTCAACCCAAATAACATCACCACAAATTCTAAGTGACCATACCTAGTCCAAAGTGCCTTCTAAGGAATGTCGCACTCCCTAACATTCAATTGATGATAACCAAAATGGAGGTCAATCTTTGAGAAATGGGTAGCCCCTTGAAGTTGGTCAAAGAAGTCATCAATTCTTAGTAATGAATACTTATTCTTGATGGTTACCTTATTCAATTTCCTATAATCAATGCACATCCGAGAGGATCCATATTTCCTTCTGAAAAACAACACTGGAGCACCTCATTGAGATATACTTGGCCTAATGAAGCCTTTCTCCAACAAATCCTTCAACTGATCCATCAACATCTTCAACTCTGTTGGTTCCATACGATAAGGAGGAATAGAGATAGGTTGAGTATTCGGGAGAAGATCTATGCGAAAGTCTACTTCCCTTTTGCAAAGAATATCGGGTAAGTCTTAGGGAAACACATTGGGAAACTCCTTCACCACTAGGACTAATTCAAGAGTAGGTGAGTTGGATTCCACATCTTTGACCCTAATAATACGATAGATGAACCCCTTTGAAATCAACTTTTGGGCCTTAAGGTAGGAAACAAACTGACTTTTAAGAGCGAAGTGACCACACTTCCATTTAAGAATGGGGTAATCCTGAAATTGGAACTTCACTATCTAGGTTCTACAATCTATAGAGGCATATGAAGTATGCAACCAATCTATCCCTAGAATTACATCAAAATCAAACATCTCAAGTTCTAAAAGATCACGGGGGGAAGACTTTATGCAAAACAGAGATAGGGCAACCCCGATAAACTTTATGGGCAAAAATAAATTCACCCACAAGAGTATAAACTAAAAAAAGCTCCCTCAAGATTTCAGGATTAAAACCAAACGTAACAGACAACACAAGAGACACAAAAGATAAATTGGCACTCGAATCAAGCAAAGTATAACAATCAAAATCAAAGACTTTTAACATACCAGTCACAACATCTGGAGATTCCTCAACCACTGGACAAGCATGAAGAGCATAGAACTTGTTGTTCCTTGGGGCATCACTTTGAGGAACTGTTTGTTAGCCTTGAGAACCTTGATCCACTTGACCTTGACCCTTTTTAGAAACCTCAGGACACTCAAAAATCTTGGGGTTCTTATCACAACACCCGTAGTATGTACCTAAATTCCTCCAACAAGTACCCGAGTGATTCTTCCAACAAATAGCACATGGGGGAGACATTGGTCCATCTCCAACTTGTGCCCTAGGAGGAGGCACCCAAGAATGAGCATCCCAACCATTAAAACCTTGGACTGATCGAAAATGACCATAACCACCACCTTGGAATTGGAGAACCCACCATCATAACAAGCCCTCTTAGAATCATACACCCTTTATTCCTTGAGCTTCTCTACCTCAATCTGTTCAATATATGTCATGAGTCTGGAGATGTCCATGTCTTGAATTATCATAGCCTTATGACATTCCTTCACAACCATGTCAAACATCCCAGAAATGAACTTATGTATTCTTGCATGGGGGTCAGCCACAAGCATAGTAGCATATGTTGAGAGCTTAGTGAACATGAGGGCATAGTCCTTCACACTCATATCACCCTATTTGAGGTTGACGAATTCAGTCATCTTAGCTTCTCTAAATCAAGTGGGAAGAAATGATCCAAAAACACAAACTGAACTCTTCCCAATTAATAACATTAACACAAACTCTCTCTATCAACCATTGGGTGGACCACTCTTAAGCGACATCTTTCAACTGATAAGCAACCAACTAAGTTTCCTTTTAAGAAGTGACTCCCACAAGAGTCAACACTTTAGTGGGCTCATCAATAAACTCTTGAGCATCTTACCTGTCATGACCCAAGCCTAGGGTCTAGACGTGACATGGCGCAAGGGGAAGCAATGGAGGAGAACCCATTCAAGAACCTTCTATAGCAACCCATAAGGCCAAGAAGCTCCTAATGTCCAATAGGGTCAATGGTCTAGGCCAATTCCTAATCACATCAGTCTTCTTAGGATCCACTTTTATACCATCCCTAGACATCACATGACCCAAGAACGCAACCTCCTTCAACTGAAATTGACATTTTCCATATTTAGCATACAATTTCTCCTCCCTCAATCTTTGCAACACAACCCTCAAATGACCCATATGCTCCTCCCTACTTTGTGAATAGATCAACATATCATCAATGAAGATGGTCAGTGTATTAGTCAACCCAAATAACATCATAAAAAACTCATAATGCCCATGTCTAGTCTGAAAAGTTGTCTTGGGAATATCACACTCCCTCACCCTCACTTGATGGTACTCAGACCGATGATTAATCTTAGAGAAAAAGCTAGCCCCTTGCAATTGGTCAAACAAATCATCAATTCTTGGACGAGGATATCTATTCTTTATAGTGACCCTATTGATTTTCTAGTAGTAAATGCACATTTTAAGTGACCCATCCTTTTTTTTCACAAACAACACTGGGGAACCAAAAGTGATTGATTAGTTCTAATAATTCCCTTCTCAAACAAATCTTTCAATTTCTCCTTTAACTCTTTCAACTCGGTCGGGGCCATACGATAAGGGGGAATGGATATGGGTTGAGTATCAGAAAGGAGATTTATACCAAAATCTAACTCCTTTTTGGGAGGGACACCGGGAAGGTCTTTTGGGAAAATATCAAGAAACTTATTTACAATTGGAACCAAACTATAGAAGGGACTTTGGAGTCCACAACTTTAACCCTCAAAATATGGTATATGTACCCCTTAGAGATCAACTATCGGGCTTTAATGCATGAAATGAGTCTGCCCTTGACCACCATATCTTGACTTTCTCACTCAAGAACGGGTTCATTTGGGAAGTGAAACTTTACCCTATGGGTTCTACAATCAATAGAAGCATAGTAGGCATGCAACCAATCAAACCCAAGAATGACATCAAAATCTACCGTGTCTAATTCAACAAGATCGCAAGGCATCAACTTATGCAAAATGCAAATAGGAGAAGTTCTATAAACTTTCCTACCAAAAATTAGAGGCACCAATAGGAGTAGACGCTTCATATGAATCATGCAGCAACTTAGGGTCAACATAGAACCTTTTAGCAACAAAAGGGGTAACAAAGGAAAGAGTGGCATCCGGATTAATCAAAGCATATATATCAAAGTTAAAGATTTTTAACATACTGGTAGCAATATTGGGAACCTCACCAACCCTTTCCTCCCATGAATAGCAAAAAACCTGATTGTTCCTTGGGAACCACCTTAAGGACCACCTCTACCCAATGGAACCGCATTTGCACCCTAGACCTTACCACGGTTTCTTGGACAATCTATCTTCTTGTTACCAAGCTCCACACAACCAAAGCATGCATTAAAACCCTCCAAACACGAGTCATTATTACTCTTCCCACATTTAGGACAAACACCACTAGGAGCCACATCACCAACACCTTGAGGCCTAGGGAGGTCATTGGCAAACACCCTATTAGAATCATGATGAGACCCTTGGCCTTGATGAAATCTAGTACCATTTTGGATGTTACCCTCAAAGCTGGCCCTCTTAGCCTCATAGCCCCTCCTCTTCCTCAAATTTTCCTCCTCCATTTGCTCGGCATATGTCATCAATCGAGATAAGTCCATGGCACTAATTAGTAAGGTGGACCGGTATTCTTCATTCACAAAGTCAGCGACCCCCTCACAAATTTATTCATCCTAGATCTACGATCGGCCACCAAATGAGGAGTATACTTTGAAAGTTATTAACCTTGAGGGTATACTCCCTCACATTCATATCACCTTGTTACAAGTTCATAAACTCCACCAACCTTGCTTATCTAAGGTCAGGAGGGAAAACCCGATTGAGGAAAGCCAATTTGAACTCCTCCCAAAGTATCACATAACCATTTCCCTTCTCCTTCTTCCATTAATCATACAAAATTTGGGCTATCCCCTTGAGTTGGTATGCTTTCAACTCCTCCTTTTCGTTCTTCCCAACACACATGATATTCAAGATTTTGTAGACCTCATCAATGAACTCTTGTTAGTCTTCATCCACCTTTGACCCATGGAAAATCGGAGGATTCATCCTTATGAAATCTCTTACCCTAGCTCCCGGGGTACTAGTATGAGGGGTTTGGGCCTCTTGATTGATTTGGTTGGCCACAACTTAGGCAAGTATAGTGAGAGAATCCTAGAGCTCACCATTTGTAGGTTACTCCTTGGCAGTTTGGGCCCGTCTTCCTCTAGTGTTTGGAATGACCTAGCATAGCAAAGAACAAATTATTAGGGGGAAAAACCTTACCACAACTATATAGTATGACTTAGAATATGAAGAAGGGAAATATTTCCTAAAATGTCTCATAGCCTCCTTTTCAAAGTCATGGCATGCTTCACAACCATGAATAGGACTCTAATTGATGTAGTATGTTGGACTTTGAGAATATATCAACCTAGTGCTTTGATACCAAGTTTTTCAAAACCAAAGCCTAGGGCCTAGATGTGACACAGCATAAAGGGAACCCGAAGGGACCCCAAGCAAGCCTCATAAAGCATCCTTACATATTTTTGGCCGTAGAAGCAATAAATCAACCATTAAAGATTAAAGAATAGGGAAATGGGGGCTAAGCGAAAAGCTTGCACAGTATCAATGTCAAAAGACAAGAGTTAAACTTAGATACATAACATGTCCAACAAAGACCTCTAATACATAGATAAGAGCGAGGGCCAAAACAAAGTAAGCGGGTTCACCCTCATAGTCAAAATAAACAATAAAGAGGAATTTCTGAATATATAATAGAAGAAACATAGTCTAGGTCCCTGAAGTAGAGGACTCACCAACTAACTTGAATAGCACCAAACTAGCCACGTGGAGGAGGATGATCAACTTGGGCACCGATTCCTACATGGTGACTGCATGTAGGCACAGAGTATGCGTTATTATATTTCAATGTACTACATATGTAGGACGCAATGTAACAATAGATAGGCATCACAATCAAAATGCATAAAATCAAGCAATAGGCATAATATACAATATGATATGAATGATCAATGCTCAAGTAAAATATGCTTAAGTAACTGATGCTCATATAGGATATCACATGTGTAGGATAGACCAAGCTAGATTTCCAAGGTATAAACCCTTTGGTAGGTTATTAAAATGCCTCCCCATCACTTAGGTGGTGAAGTACTAACCCTTCACTCGGTTGGTGATATTGTCGCCCTATTACCTAGGTGGAGAAGTACAAACCCTTCCCTCGATTGATGAGTACATACCCCCATCTCAGTTAGTGATAATGCTTCCCTGTCACCTAGGTCAAGAAGTATGAAACCTTCCCTCGGTTGATGAGTACAAACCCCCACCTTGGTTATCCGAGTTCTTAGACCCCCCGGATTGGGTATGGTCTAATGCAACACCTATATATAGAGTATATCATGTACATAAGCTTATTTTAGCATCATATAGTCAATCATATCATATTTCATGCTTTAGACCTTCAAAAGCTATAGAAACTACATCAGGATATTTTATCAAACACTTAAAGGGTGTATAATGCTAGTATAAGACCATGAAATATAGAGGTGAAATCATGCAAGAAAATCCATTATAGAACCATAAATCAACACCTTGCAACACGCTCAATAAATATCCATCAAAATCCCTCCTAAAATCTTACAATAGATCAAGGGTTTATAGCTCAAAACATAGCAAACAATAACAATTTCGCATAGCTTTAACTTAGTGTGCAGTAAATTTCATAATAATCAAAACACGTATGTAAATCAACTTTAAATCATGCAATATGAGTAAAGCAAGGGTTGGGTATCATAGGTGGAAGGAACTCATGAAAGAAACGCACATACCTTAGGTCTAGAGTTGCATGGAATTGAGATTGGGAAGAATGGATGCTCGGAAATGATCTATAAATCTAATCTTGTTCTTGGGTTTGCTTGAAATTGAATTACGGCTTGATGGAGGCTTTTGAGAGAATTGAGAGTGTATTTGACATGATAGTAATGAGTTTTATCCTTTGGAATGTTGTTTAGGTCTTTTAGGAAGGTTAAGATAGCATTGGAAGTCTAAACACAACATTAGAGTAATTAAAATTTACGAAGACACCATAAGTGAACGGATAGAAAAATTCGTGAAGTGTTATCCACCTGGAGAATTCACTAGTTGTGTGCCAGTCCACGGGTCATGTGGGGTGCCCGTGTGATGTTCCTTAGTTAAAAAAATGGAAGTTGGAAACTTATAAAAATTGACATGTCGTCACTTTGACGGACCACCTCACGGGTCGTGTGATGCTTCACGGTTCGTTTGATGGTCCATTGCACCACACTTGGCTGCAAAGATAAGGCCAGGCCACCTTACGCCCAGGCCACATGAGTCATCCCCCTTCAGATGGCCCATCAATGGTGCCTGTGGCACCACCCTTAGCCACACTTTTTCCCTTCCCCGATAAGCCTCCTTGACATACCTTGTGATCCCTCCACACGGTCAGTGGCAAGCCACACGGCCCATGCCACTATTCGTGTCACCTTCCTTAGGCTAAAAATGGCCCTTTACAACCCCAAGTGACCTAGACGGCCTGTCCAAGGGCACACTAGTCGTCAGGCTACCCATGTGACAATACTGCACAAGAAGGCCTCACGAAAACGATCATAACTCCTCCATCAACCTCGAAATGAGGTAAAACCAAGTGAGTTGTGAAGCTAACTCAAAGGGATTTCATTTGATATGTTTTGGGCCACCCAGTTCTAAATGTGCTAAAAGTTATGCTAGTTTAAAGTTGACCCTTGCATGAACTATCACCCAAAACACAACTTTTAGGAAAGTCTTGAACTCGTTTCGGTACTAGGAGTCTCCCATGAACCTAATACACCCCAACCTAACCAAATGATGGTTACACATAGATATACAAGAGCATAAATTTATGGGGTGTCACATCACCAACCTTTAACCTATAGAACTCTGAAGGATTTATTCGGGTGAAATCCCTCACCCTAGAAGCCAGAGTGGGATCCTGAGGAAAATTAGCCTGCCTAGTATGATAAGTCACCACCTGGACAAACATAGGAAAGGTCGTATGGAATTTAGCATTAGAGATAGTGATGTATGGTTAAAATACAACACATTTGATGCCTAGAAATTAGGCTTTTGTGTGTTTTCAATGCGACTTTTATGGTTTTTATGTATTTTTTTGTTTGTTATTACAGGAAAAAGTAGGTAGGCATAATTTAGGGAAATGATGCAGTTTTTGTTAGTTTTTGAAGGCATACAAGACCCTCTACAAGTCGTAGATATTGAAGCAAAATCTAATGTTCAGCCACATGAGACTCAGATATGAGTCATAGTTCCCTCTATGGGTCGTAAAGGGAGGTTTTGTAGAGACTCCCAGTGTTGATCAGATTTGGAACAAGTGAGGCCAATGTGGGCTACGAGAAGTTGATATGAGTCAAAGATCAGAATATGACTCGTGAAGGTGTTTCATATTAGTAAAGTCTAAGATGTAGGAGGCTGACCACGAAAGCCTGATTACGGCTCCTGACACTAGTTACGAGTCATAATTGTGACTCATATCATTCACCGACTAGCTATTGTAATTAACTTAAGGACTTATTTGTAAATACTATAAATAGAAAATACTAGGTCATTTAAAAAGAGTTTTCAGTTTTTGTATAGGGAAAGGAGCTGAGAATAGAGTAGAGATGAAGAAATTAGAATATTCTTAGGGTTTTAGTAATGGAGACCTCATTTTGGAGAAGAGATTCACTTGTGGATAGAATTCATCTTTCAATCTTGTAACTCTCAATGCACATGGGTTTTCTTATTGTTCAATCTTTTTGGGTAAGTGATTAACTATGCCTTCTCTATTTATTGTTTCTTTATTCTTCCAAGTCATGAGCAGCTAAACCCATAACATGGAGTTGTGGGAACCATGAGAATATAGCTTAGAAAACCCAGATTATTTTCAATTCTTAGAATGGGTATTTGGATATATTAATCATTTCTCTTCATTTTGAATGTTTTCTAGTGGTGGCCAACATTAGAACTTGTCTAGTGTTACATTCCAGATCCAGGAGGTAATGAATAGGAAAAGAGAATGATTAACAGGATTTGATGATGTGTTCTCCTCCAATCAATCGAATTCCACCAAAAAGAGGTTGACTAGGAGTATGGGTAATGGTTAGTTAAGTACATTATGGAGATGGACCAAGTCCTATAGTGAAATTCGACTTTCACCTTTGACCAAAGTGTTAGAAGAACCTAAATTACTTTCCTACATGCAATATTCTAATTGAGAATTGTGATATCCGGGGATGTTGAGTTAGTGAATCATGGGGAACACAATACATAAGTTGCTCTCCAGCACTGCATATCATCCAATTTTAGTTAGTTTAGATTAATTTCCTATCAATCATTGCAACCCATTCCCCCCGCCCCCCCCACTTTTAGGGAATTGAGTTAGTTTTTTTTTTAATTGATTATTGGTGAACCAAGTTGCAACATCCTATATTCCCTCTGGGATTTGACCCTAACCTTAGTTAGGTTAGTTACTTTGACTTCTAAAAAGAGGCGTATCTTGAGCGTGATCAAGGAAAAATGGAGCTGATGCCGGGGAATACAGCAAAACATTGATTTGGGTTCACTAGTAGTATAATTCAAGTGTTAATATCTTAGTTCTCTTGTATTTTACATTTGTTCTATTTTTGTTAGTTTAGTTTCTTTGTAGGGTATACTAGATGTTGTATGCCCAATACAAGGAGTCAAGGCATTCCCTTAGCTCAAATTGACTTAGAAATCTAATGGGTTACAAGAAGAATGGCTCAAGCGATTCTAATATCACGATTAATAAATCTATAAATCAGAATGATGATGTTTAGGATAGGGATGAGAATCCACCACCATTAGAGAATAGGCCACAATCTAGGGACTTCAACTAGAATGCTTATGGATAGAATCAATATAGATTGAACCCCATAGGTATGGACATAGCGGGAGCTATAGTGTTGCCACCATTACCGGCCAACAATAAGTTCATAATTTCAAGTGGATTGATCTAAATGCTTCAAAATCATGGTTTGTTTGCGGGTCTGCCTTCTGAGGATCCTCATAGCCATCTGCATAGTGTAGCTTTTTTTTTGCAAGAGCATTATGGGGATGTAAAATCATTCCATGGATGCTATTTGGTTACTTGCATTCCCCATATCTCTTACTGATAATGCATTAGTGTGGTTATTGGAACTCTCACAATGCTCAATCACTAGTTTGACGGATTTACAGAAGGCCTTTTTGGAAAGGTACTTCCCGATGTCAAGAAGCTCAAACTAAAAGATCAAATTAATAATTTTAAGCAGTTTACCTGGTGATTCAATTAATACATAGGAGATATTTACAAGTGTTTAAGAAGTGTCCAAGACCACAAATTTGTCAATGATACCTTCGTAGAGATTTTCCACCATGCCCTCAATGAAAATTGTAAAGCTTGTGCCGATAGTATATTGGGGGGGCATGTTCTTAGATCAACCTTTCACAAGTATCCTCGAGAGAATGGAGCAAGTGGTCAAAACAAATAGTGCATAGGGCAAAGGGATTGATCTTCTACAAGGAGTTCATGTGTTGTTAACGTTAGTTCAGAGCAAGCTGAGATCAACGAGGACATAATGGAACAACGTGCTCAACTCTACACAAGTATTGATTTGGTGGTTAAGAAAAATCAAGAAAGAGTTTAGGCGGTAGTCCACCAACCTCCTAGAGTGCCCATGTATAAAGAGCATTATTATGATGAGGATACTTATTTTGTAAGTGATCAAGTGGAGGGTTTCCCAAACAATGGCCAAGGGTCCAATTCAGGCTATTGGCTTCAAGGTTCCAGGAACCAAGGTCAGAACTACAATACAGAAGGTGCTTATAGAGATAATCGTGGTGGTTATTTTTAGAGGAATAGGATTTTGGAAGCTAAGTGGGGTAAAAGAGATGGTTTTTGGAATGGTCTATATGTGCCACCTTATAATTGTGATGTCGGGGCTAGCAATTCAAGGATTAGAGAGATGTTTGACCGATTAATGAAAAAAGCGAAGGCCCAAGATGAGACTCTATGAGGAATAAAGTCCAATATTTCAATTATAAATCAAAAGATAGAGTCTCATTTGGTGGCCATCAAGCAACTTGAGCAACAATTCGACCAAGAAGCTACTCAATTGAACCAATGCCAAAAAGGTACATTACCAAGTAATACGATTCAAAATCCAAATAATGAGGGGCATTGATGGCAGTCAGGACTAGGGGAGGTAAGAGTACCATTGATCCTCTGATGCCGATAAGTATAGATGATGTACATGAAGAGGTAATCATGGAGAACCTTGTGCATGAAGGAGAAGAGGACAATAAAGATGGGGTAAGTTGTGAATTGGTTAAAGAGTCAACGAAGTATAAGACTTCCCCAAAGGCTCCTCCGCCATTTCCTTAAAGACTCAAACAAAAGGAGGAGGATGGTAAGTTCAAACATTTCCTCTCCATGTCAAAGAAATTGTCCATCAACATTACCCTCATTAAAGCATTGGAGAAAATGTTGGGTTATGCTAAATATATGAAAATTTTGGTGACTAAGAAGCGTACGATAAGCCTAGAGCTTTCACAAAGGCTCCAACATTATATTGCCATTACCACTAAATACTTAGTTCAGAAAAGGGAAGAACCGGTGCATTTACCATACTTGTAACATAAGTAATGTAGAGTTTGCAACGGCTTTGTGTGATTTGGGTACATATATAAACTTAATACCTCTTACTACCTTCAAAAAACATGGTTTGGGTTCTCCTACTCCTACGAGAATGAGGTTTTAATGGTAGATAGAAAAATCAAGATTCAGAGGGAATACTTTATGATGTGTTAGTGAAAGTTGAAAAGCTCATATTTCTAGCGAATTTTATTATTCCTGATTGTGAAGTTGATTTTGAGGTCCCCATTATCTTGGGAAGACAATTTCTGGCCACAGGGAGAGCCCTGCAGGATATGGATTCTGTTCAACTCAGTTTTAAGGTAAATGATGAAGAAGTGGTTTTTGGTATACGTCAATCTATGAATCATCCGAATGAACTGAAAAGTGAAGTTTAGGCAGTTGAGGAATTCTGAGTACTCAAGATGACTAAGTTGTGACGCAATAAAAAATCAGGTGCTACTTGAGAGGCAATACAAGCTTTTTTCATGTTCTCACTTAGTTTTGAGTTTATTTTCAATTTCTGAATTTTGTCTTGATTGTTTGTTTGTGGTTTAATTAACATTTTTGACATTGGGTTTGTTGCATTCAAGGTGCAAGTGCATTTTATAAGGAGCATACAGGTCCATAACAAATATTTCAAGTTTTGTTGTGAGTTGCATGTTATGCAATCTCTACAACTAGGCTTATGAGTCATATTGCACTTTAAGACTCATAACCCTGTCTCACAAAGAGTTACAGTAAGCAGATTAAGTGTGCACTCCATCTACGAGCCAACTTTACGAATCGCAGTCCACACTATGAGTCTAAATGGGGTTCGTAAACCCAGGTATGTGTTTAATTTTTCTAAATGTTGAAATGGTCTATGAGACCAGGACTTACGAATTGTAGACCAAGCTACGACTGGTAGTTGAGGTTTTATAGACCCGACTCAGTGAATTTAAATCTTCAACCTTATAAAATATAAAAAGGGATCATAATTATTTGACCCCATTTTTAACCTAAAAATTGGAAAACTCCCCCAAACATTGTTCCCCCATTATTTTCGACCAATTTTTAGGCGCTCCAACTCCATTTTTGACAAGAAATTCCAGTGACTAGGGTTTTTGAGATTCATCTCATTTTTCTCTCTCACCTTCATCTATAAACTTATAAAGTTTCTTGGTTCAGATTTAACATCTAAATTTGTCTCATTTGTGATTGGTGGAGTTCATGATCATGAATGAGTAGGTACTTCATGTTGCTATTATTGCTTGGATTTGAGTTGTGAATGGAAAGCTAGAGTTGCCACAAATTTCATTGATTGTGTTTTCCCTAAGCTAAGTGATAAATCCTTGATATAGTAGATGAATTCCCATGATATCATGTCCCTTGTTTGAGTGAATGATTGCAATTTGTTCATGAATTTTAATTGAGTATCAATTGCACAGGGGTATGATTGTGTTTGGGTTATATTGATTTAGTCAGACTTATAGGGTTCTAAATATTTGTGATGCCTATTAAATTATACCCGAAGTGCATTTGAAGTGTGATTGAATGGTTGTTTTTTTGACTTTGTGGGCGATGTTTTAGGTAGTGTTTTGAATAAATTTGGGAAAGATTGAGATGAATGTGTGTTGACTGCTAAATCTTATTTGATGGGGTAGATTTGCTTAGAAATTATGTTTAGGGCACGGGTTAACTTATTCTTAACATATAAGTGTCATATACTTGCTTCAATACTACTACGATAGTGCTTAAACTATTCATGGGGTCCGTGTGGTGAGTTGAGGTACATTAGGTACCTAGAAAAAAAATTTTCACGAGAGTCTTTTATGACTTGTAATTACCTCTCATGGGAAGTTTTAGTGATGTGATGTTCTGAATAACTCACCATACAAGACTTTCTATAAGTCGTAGATCACTCCACGAGTCGTGCATATGTCTCATAGACTCATGTACGGCCTAAGCTTGCTCCTTGGAACTTTGTACAACTTGTTCACGACCCGTAACCCAACTTACGAGTCATAACTAGGTCTAGTACAATGTACTAGTTTTCATTTTTTTTGTGCACTTCTGGTTTATAGAACCCTTTCACGACTCGTAGTTCCAGCTATAAGTCATAATTAGTCCTCGTTATAATCGAATGCAACTGATCCAATGCACTTTTCTTGTTTTTTTTGTTGAATATTGGGACATATGGCATTTTGCTTATGTTTATTCTTCAGGTGCTATGGCCCCAAAAGGACAATGCTCAAAGATCGAGGAATTCAACAAAAAACTCTTAGATGAGCCTATAGACAAGGAGTGTTCGATAATGAGAAGACCCAGTTGAGTAGGTCAATGGAAGAGTAAAATACCCAGCCTAATCTAGCATCACCTCGACCACAGATGAGAGGAAATGCCAAAACTGGATGAACTCAAGCTCATGGTGATAGCCATTCTAGTCTGATGAGGAAGGCAATGATGAGAGTGATAATGGTTCACCCAAGATGACTCCTTTAGGCACGGAGTCTAGTTAAGAGGACGGCCCCCAGGATGGAGGAGATGCCCAGTCCTCTGTTTCCCCATCACCTTCTCAAGCACCGGATCCTACTTATCGGTAGGGTGTTGAGGGAATAGCGACTATATTCACAAAGGGTCTACAATCAAAGGGGGAAGGCAAGACCGCACGGTTGATATATGAGGAGCCCTAAGTTATTGGCGATAGATTAAGTCATGTCCTAGGATTGAAGGACATGATGACCCGCTATGGACTAGACTAGACGCTGGATAAGCTTGGACGATATGCCTCCCTTATGGTGCGAGAGTTCTATGCAGCCTCCATTCTTCCTTATCTTCCCAAGGGGAAGAGATCTCTTGCACAATGAAGATTGAAAGAGGTATTAGTGAGAGGGTGGTGGGTCAATATTTCGGAGGAGACGATCCTTCGTGTACTTTCTGGTCCTGAGTACCAAGGTCCAAGGTCAATGGCTGAGTTTGATTACGGATTGTGGCAGGCCCTAACAGCATCGATTTCAAAGAGTCAAGTTTAGAGGATTAAGCTATTTAGATGGCTGGCTGGGTACATTGCAGAGCCTTCATTGGTCACCATGCATATGGAGCGTATTTTGAAGGCTACACTTTCTTTCCCCGCAAAATTTTGGTGGGAGATTTTTAGGTCTCCCATGCCGCCTACACTAGCAGATAACACACTTACACCGAAGCAAGGAGTATTAGTTACCAGCATCCTCACTCGTTATGACATTGACTAGGTCTGACTTATAGTAGAGAAAATTCATGAGTCAACACTCAAGAAGCCCACTTGCATTCCATTTTCGATCTTAATCTACCGATGCTACATAAAGTATAGGGTTCAAATATTGTATCACCTTGACCAATTTGTATCGTCCCTACACACACTAAAACACACCCTGATCAAGGCTGATGATCACCTTGTGGCATATCTGAGGACACAACCTTCTCCTATGCCTGAGCCATTTCCTCCAGATCCACCACATGAAGGTTTGGCTGAAACAACCCTAAAAAGTTCCCAAAAATGTTCCTCGGAAATGCCTGGAAACGTAATTTCCATATATCTAAAAATTTGTGTGTGATATAAAACATTCGACATCATATTCTTGATTAGGAGGGTAAATTGAATGGTAAATAGGTCTAACCCCGATTTTTTAATCAACCATATCAACATTTGGAAATGACAAAATGTGATTTCAAGAGAGCAATCTGCACCCCTGGTGCAATGCGCCAAGGGCGCACTACTGTGTATTTTTGTGCATTATTTTTCTATCTCGATCCAGGGTTTTTGGGTCTTGGGACTAAATGTTCCCACATGCAAAAATACCTATATATATCCATATTTCACTCCCATATCATTGAAGACATTCCCCAATGCTCGCTCAAACACTTAGACAAATTTTCACTCCAAATTTCAAGTCCAAAACTCATCCAAATCTTAAGTTTCTCGTTCAAGCTTCAAGTCTCCATTTCTAATCTTCTTGATGGATTCTCCAAAGTCAAGGTATGAGAGTTTCTCTCATGGGTTCCTTTCACCCATGATACCCAAGCTTTCTTTTACTTAAAATTGTATGATTTAAAGTTGATTTACTCATGGGTCTTACTTATTATGAATTTCACTGCACACTATGTTGGTGTTTCATGAAATTGTGATTGTTTTAGCATATTTTTGAGCTATGCATCTAAGATCCATTGTGACATTTGATGAAGGGTTTTAATGTATATTGCTTGAGGGTGTTACCAAGTATCGCTTGATGGTTTTACACTGAACTTTCTAGCATGATTCCACTCTTGAATTGCATGGCTTTACACTAGCACTACACACCTGCCAAGTGTTTGATAAAATGTCCGGTTAATGTATTTTGAGGAATTAAAGGTCCAATGCATGTCCTATGAATTGAATGACTTTATGATGATGATAGGAATGTATGTATATGATATTCTCCTTTAAAGTGTTGGAAAGTAACCATGCCTTACTCGGGGAATTAAGAGCCAGGGTAACCATGTCGCGGTATTTGTACCTCCATACTAATCAAGGGGTTGTGCCTTGATAACTATGTTGAGGAGTTAGCACCTCAATCACCAGTGGTGGTAAGGTGCGACTATCCACTAACCAAACAAGAGATTCGTACCTTGGTAATTGGGTCGAGGGGCTAATTTTTCAATCACCATGGGTGGTATGGTGCGATGATCCAAAAACCAACCAAAGGGTTTTGTACCTTGGTAACCTATGGGTTTTATAATGATGGACACTCCTTACATATGTATTATATTCCATGTAAGTATGTTTTACTTAAGCATTGATCATACATGCCATATTGTTATTATGTTATCTATTGCTTACTATTATGCATTTTGATTATAATGCCTATCTCTTGTTGCATTGTATCCTACATACTTAGTACATTCATATATACTAATGCTTACTCGATGCCTACATGATGTTATAATGTAGGAACCGAAGTCCCACTTGATCATCCTCCTCCACGTGGCTAGTACGATCTTTTTCAAGCTAGTTGGTGAGTCCTCCATTCCAGGGATAATGTATATATTGATATGTTACTTATTACAACTCCCTTTCTTTATTGTATATTTTGTCTATGAGAGTGAGCTCGATTGCTTGTTTGGCCCCTGCTGAGTTTTGTGGTTAGAGGTATTATTAGACATGTTATGTATAGTGCCATAACCTTTGACTCTCTCTTGACTCTTGATGTTTGTGATATGAAAGTTGTCCCTTAGCCCATTTTATCTCTATTAACAATCTCTTATTGTATTTTATTAGTTCCACTACCAAGGATGTGTGATGATATGTTAAAAGGCTTGCTTAGGGCCCCTTCAGGTTCCCATGCTCCGTGTCACGTCTAGGCCCTAGGCTTGGGTCGTGACAAACTTAGTATTTGATTACTAGGTTGTTAATGATCATTGGCATCTAACAGAACGCATCGATATGAATTTTATCAAGGTTATGTTGTGCACCACAATTATGAGTAAGAGGCTATGATACATTTTACGAAATGTTTCCCTTCTTCTTACTCTATGTCATGCAATCAAAGTTAAGTAAGGTTTTCCCCCCAATGATTGTTCTTTGTCATGATAGATTATGCCTAACATATGAGGAAGGAGAGCCTGCACTCCCGAGTAACAACCGACTTATGATGAGCTCTCTCACTTTGCTTTCAAAAATTGTGGATAATCAAGCAGCCTAATACCCTCATTCTACTACTCTGGCTTCTCAGGTTAGAGACTTCATGACGATGAATCCCTCAGAATTCTAAAGGTCAAAGGTGGATGAGGACCCTCAAGAGTTCATTGATAATGTCTACAAGGTTTTGGCTATTATGGGTGTTAGGTCAGAAGTGAAGACGGATTTAGCAACTTACCAACTCAAGGCGGTGGCACAAATATGGTTTAATCAATGGAAGGAGGAGAAGAGAATCAATAATGTGGTGCTTTGGGAGGAGTTCAAGGCGGCTATTCTTAATTGGTTCTTCCCTCTTGAACTTAGGGAGGAAAAGATGGTGGAATTTATGAATTTGAGACAAGGGTCTATGAGTGTGAGGGAGTATGATCTCAAGTTCAATCAACTCTCTAAATATGCTCCCCACTTGGCTTTTTACCCAAGGTCTAGAATGAACAAGTTTGTGGTTGGCATTTCCGATTTGGCGAGTGAGGAATGTTGGTCCACTATGTTGATTAGTGACATAGATTTGTCCCATTTGATGATCTTTACAGAGAAAATGGAGTAGGAAAAAATTGAGGAAGAGGAAGGGTGATGAGGCCAATAGGGCTCGCTTTTAGGGTAGGTTCCAAAGTCAAAATGGTGGTCAGTTACATCAAGGCAAAGGGTCTTCGCATGCTTCTAATAGGGGTTTGCCAATGACCTCCCAAGGGCCCAAGGTGTTAGTGGTGTGGTCCTTAATAATATGTTTCCAAAATGCAGTAGGGTCCATAGGGGCCCATGTTTGAGAGACACTAATACATGTTATGGGTGTGGAGAAGTTGGTTACAAAAAGACTGATTGTCCTCGTAACTACAACCAAGGCAAGGAGGTCCATCCACAAGGTGCAAATGTGGTTCCTTTAGGGAGTGGTGGTCAACAAGGTGGTTCCCCAAGGCACAATCGATTTTATACTTTACATGGGAGGCAAGGAGTTGAAGAGGTTCCCCATGTCGTTACCTCTATGTTAAAATTCTTTGATTTTGAAGTGTATGCATTGATTGATCTGGGTTCCACTCTTTATTTTGTTACCCCTTTTGTTGCCAACAATTTTCATGTTGAGCCCAAATTATTGTATGAGTCATATGACGTGTCTACTCCTATTGGTGCATCTATTGTTGCAAGGAAGGTTTATAGAAATTGTCCCATTTGCATCTTGCATAACATATTGTCTTGTGATCCTATTGAGTTGGATATGCTTGATTTTGATATCATTCTTGGGATGGATTGGTTGCATGCATGATATGCCTCTATTGATTGTAGAACTCGTAGGTTCAAATTCTAATTCCCAAATGAAACCATCCGTAAGTGGGAGAGTCATGACGTGGTGGTCAAGGGTAGGTCATCTCTTGCATTGAAGCCCATAAGTTGATCTCTAAAGGGTGTCTTTATCATCTTCTGAGCATTAAGGGTGTGGAGTCCAAAGTCCTTCCCATAGAGTCGGTTCCGGTGGTAAATTAGTTTCTTGATGTCTTTCCAAATAACCTTTCCAGTGTTACAAAAGAATGGAAAATAGATTTTCGTATAGACCTCCTCCCCGATACTCAACCCATTTCTATTCCCCGTTACCATATGGCCCTGACGGAGTTAAATGAGTTGAAGGAGGAATTGAGGGACTTGTTGGAGAAGGGTTTTATTAGGCCTAGCCAATCACCTTGGGGTGCACCGGTGTTATTTGTGGATGTGTCTTTAAGAATGTGTACTGACTACCAGCAACTTAATAGGGTTACCATCATAAATATGTATCCTCTTCGAAGAATAGGTTATTTGTTTGACCAATTGTAAAGGGCTAGCCACTTCTCTAAGATTGATCTTCGGTCCGTGTAACATCTAGTGAAGGCGAGGGAGTGTGACATTCCCAAGATGACCTTCCAAACTAGGTATGAGCATTATGAATTTGTAGTTATGTCTTTTGGGTTAACCAATGCACCAGTAATCTTCATGGATCTTATGAATAGGGTCTTTGAACCCTACCTTGATTCATTTGTTGTGGTTTTCATCGATGGTATTTGGTCTATTCTCGTGTTGAGAAGGAGCATATGAGTTATTTGAGGGTTATGCTACAAAGGTTGACGGGAGAGAAATTGTATGTTAAATATGAGAAGTGTGTTTTGGTTGAAAGAAGCTACTTTAGTAGGTCATGTGGTGTCGGGAGATAGTACTAAGATAGATCCTAAAAAGATGGATGTGATTAAAAATTGTCCTAGACCATTAACCCCATCGGATATTAGGAGCTTCTTGGTCTTAGTGGGTTACAATCGGAAGTTTGTGAATGGACTCTCTTCTGTTGCTTCCCCTATGACAAAGTTGACCAAAAATAAGGCTAAGTTTGTGTGGATAGATGAGTGTGAGAAGAGCTTCCAAACCTTGAATGATAAGCTTATGTCCTCTCATATATTAGCACTACCGGAAGGGCTAGAAGGATTTGTTATGTATTATGATGCTTCTAGAGTTGGTTTGGGATGTATGTTGATGCAATATGGTAAGGTGATAGCCAATGCTTCTAGGCAACTCAAGGTGCACCAAAAGAATTATCCTACCCGTAATCTTAAACTAGCCGCCGTAGTATTTGCATTAAAGATACGGTTTCATTAATTGTATGGGGTGCATGTTGATGTCTTCACCACTCATAAGAGTCTCCAATATGTCTTCACTAAAAAAAATCTCAACTTGAAGCAAAGAAGGTGGTTAGAACTTCTTAAGGATTACGATGTGAATGTGCATTATCATTTTGGTAAGGCTAATGTTGTGCCAGATGCTTTGAGTAGGGTATCGATGGGTAGCCTAGCTCATGTTGACGATCGTGGCAAAGGGGTGGGTAGGGAAGTCCACCGGTTGACTAGATTGGGAGTTAGGTTAGAAGAGGGTGATAATGGTGGTGATGTTGATGGTTCTAAATCTTCATTAGTTGAGGAGGTGAAAGCTAAGCAAGAGCTGGACCTTGCTTTGTTAGAATTCAAGGAATTGGTAAAAGATAGTAAGGTGGAGATTAATTGCCAAATTTGTTTCCGGTTGTCATAGTTGCCAACAAGTCAAAACCGAACATCAAAGGTTGGATGGCCTAACCCAAGACATTGAGATTCCTATTTGGTATTGGGAAGAGATTAATATGTATTTTGTGATTGGGTTGCCTAATACTAGAAGAGGTTTTGATTCAATTTGGGTTGTGGTTGGTAGGATGACAAAATCGGCTCACATTCTACCGATTAAGACTACATATAGGGCTAATGATTATGCTGAGTTATACATTCATGAGTTGGTGAGGTTGTAGGGGGCTCCCTTATCCATCATATCGGATTGTGGTGCTCAATTTACTTCACATTTTTAGAGGTCTTTATAAAGGGGTCTTGGTACAAAAGTTAAACTTTGTACGGCCTTCCACCCTCTAACGAATGGCCTAACCGAAAGAACTATCCAAACTCTTGAGGATATGCTTAGGGCTTTTATTTTGGAGTTCAAGGGTAGTTGGGATGATTATCTTCCAATTGTTGTGTTTGCTTATAACAATAGCTATCATTCTAGCATTGGTATGGTTCCTTTTGAGGCCCTCTGTGGTAGACATTGTAGATCACTGGTGGGGTGGTTTGAAGTTAGAGATATAGCTTTGTTGGATCAGAATCTGGTTATGGATGTTATGGGGAAGGTAAGGATGATTATAGAAAGGTTGAAAACAGCCCAAAGTCGTCAAAAGTCTCATGCCGATGTGAGGAGAAGGGATCTTGAATTCAAAGTTGGTGATTGGGTTTATTTGAAGGTTTCACCCAGGAAGTGTGTGGTTCATTTTAGTAAGAAGGGGAAACTAAGTCCAAGATTTGTGGGTCCTTATAGTCTGATGAGTAGGATTGGTATACTGACCTATGAGTTAGAGTTTCCTAGTGAAATGGAGTTGGTTCATCGGATTTTTCATGTGTCTATGTTGAGGAAGTATGTGGGTGACCCTAATGTTGTTGCCCCTTTTGATATTGTGGGGGTAGTTGAAGACAACTTGACATATGAAGTGGTTCGAATAGAGATCTTGGATATACAAGTGAAGATGTTGAGGAAGAAGGATGTTGCTTCCATTAAGGTCCTTTGGAGGAATCCACAAGTCGAAAGTGCTACATGGGAGGCCGAAGGGGATATGCAAAAGCGATTCCCATATCTTTTCCATTATACTCAAGCCTAAGGTACTAATTCAAGTCTTCAATATGATTTCATGTCTTATATCTCAGCTCCTATGTCATTTGCAAGCACCCATATTTATGCTGATAAGTTCATGATGATTTTGACACTTATGTTTAGATTTTGAAAATGGTGTTTTAGGCGAATTGTTGCATTCTTGTTTTGGCCGATCTCTTCATGATTACTCTTTTCATATACATTTCTGTCATTCAGGGATGAATATTCCTAAGGGGGAGATACTGAAATTACCCCAAAAAGTGCTTGAAAATGTGCCTTAGAAGTTCTCAAAATCATAAATTTCATATATCTCAATACGTGATATCAAAAATCCGACTTCATATTATTTATTCGCATGTAAAATTGAGTGGGGAATGAGTCTAAACCCGATTTTTAAGCAATCGTATCAAAATTTGGAAACTGCAAAATGTGATTTCCAAAGAGCAATCCGCGCCCCTGGTGCGAAGTGCCAAGGGCGCGCTACTGTGTAGTTTTGTGCACTATTTTCTATCTCGGTCATAGACGTTTGGTTATTGGGCCTAAGTGTTCTCATGTGAGAAAGTACCTATACTTAACCATATTTCACCCTCATATCATTGAAGACATTCCCCAATACTCACTTAAACACTTAGACAAATATTTCACTCCATATTTCAAGTCCCAAAATTCATCCGGATCTTAAGGTTCTCATTGAAGCTTCAAGTCTTCATTTCCAATATTCTTCAAGGATTCTCCAAAATCAAGGTATATGAGTTTCTTTCATGGGTTCGTTTCACCCATGCCTAAAATTATATGATTAAAAGTTGATTTACTCATGTGTCTTAATTATTATTAATTTCACTGCACACTATGTTGGGGTTTCATCAAATTGTGATTGTTTTAGCATGTTTTGAGCTTTGAATCTTAGATGTGTTGTGAGATATGATAAAGGTTTTTGATGTATATTGCTTGAGGGTGTTACCAAGTATCAATTTATGGTTTAACACTGAACTTTCTATCATGATTCCACTCTTCAATTCCATGGCTTTACACTAGCATCACACACCCACCGACTGTTTGATAAAATGTCTGGTTAATGTATTTTGAGGAATTAGAGGTCCAAACCATGTCATATCAGTTAAATGAGTTTATGATGATGAAAAGAACATATGTATATGATATTCTCCTATATAGTGTTAGAAAGTGACCATGCCTTTCTCAAGGGGTTAAGATCCTGGGTAACCATGTCAAGAGATTTGTACCTTGATACTAATCAAGGGGTTTTTCCTTGATAAACAAGTTGAGGGGTTAGTGTCTCAATCACCAGGGGTGGTAGGGCGCCACTCTGCACCAACCAATCAAGGGGTTCCTACCTTGGTAACCAGGTTAAGGGGTTAGATCTCAATCATCATGGGTGGTAGGGTGCGACGATCCACCAACCAACCAAAGGGGTTTATACCGTGGTTACCTATGGGTTTTATAATAATGGTCTATTCTTACACATGTATTATATTCCATGTAAGAATGTTTTACTTAAGCATTGATCATACATATCATATTATTATCATGTTATGTATTGCTTACTGTTATGCATTTTAATTATGATGTCTATCTCTTGTTGCATTACATCCTACACACTTCGTATATTCAAACATACTAACGCATACTCTATGCCTACATGATGCTACCACGTAGGAAATAGAGTCCCACTTGATCATCTTCATCCACGTGGCTAGTACGATGTCTCTCAAGCTAGTTGGTGAGTCCTCCATTCCGGGGATAGTGTTTATGTTTTTGTTTTATGTATTATGACTCTCTTGCATATTTCAACTATGAGGGTGAGCCCAGTTTCTGTCTTGGCCCCCACTAAAATCTATGGTTAGAGGTGTTGTTTGATATGTTATGTATAGTGCCATGACCTTTGACTCTCTCTAGACTCTTGATATGTATGATATGAAAGTTGTACCTTAGCCCTATTTACAATCTCTTATTGCATTGTATTACTTCCGCGACCAAGGATATGTGATGATATGTTAAGAGGCTTGCTTGGTACCCCTTCGTGTTTCCATGCATCATGTCACGTCTAGGCCTTAGGCTTGGGCCTTAACATCGATGACTACCCCCACTACCACTCCATCTTCTTCTACTAATGAGAGACCCCGTAGCCTGAGGCAGTCGATGTTGAGGGGGTTCCACTATAACTGCTCCTGTACCAAAGGCTTCTAAATCATAGACTTCCATACTAAGCATGATTAATGTGTCCGCGATTTTAATTCTAGTGATGGCGTAGAAGTTATCACGGACCGAGGCTCAATTTTCTCAGCTCATGCAGCAGCTTAGGCCATGGGTCCAATAGACAGTTGCGGATCCAGAGGAATGATGCAAGGCATTCACCATTTCTATAGTTCAGGAACGTAGTTCTACAATTCAGGAGTGTATTTCTACAGTGGATGCCCATATTGATGCCTTTGAGGATCGGGCGCAGAAGAGGTTAGCCAAGCCCAACCATCAGACTTGTCACCCATTCATGAGGAGATAGCGAAGCTTAGGGCTAATATGACTTCCTCATTAGCGACACCAATCATATAAGAGCTTATACCTTCGTAGCTGCTATTTGATCTATTTGCTTCAGAGGATCACACACAGCCTTCTAACAGAAAGAGACCCCTTATTGAGGATGTTGAGATAGGGGATAGCCATATGCGACTAAAGATCTCCGAGGTTGATGATGAGGAGGCAGAGGATGAGATTGGGCGAGTCTTGATGATGTTAAGAGAAGAAAAAGAGTTGAGATGATTCAAGGAGTGTGATAGAGTGATTGGTATTGGCTCATCTAGTATGGCTATTGTACAGACTACCCCGCAGACGGGAGATGATCAGAGGCAGCCCAACGCTAGTGCTTAGGCACCAAGATATGTTTATTTTTGACCCCTTGTGTTTACTTTGATTTTGAGATTGTTCATTGAGGACAATGTACAAAGTTTTCGATGGGGTGTGGGCAATTATAGACTTGGGAGAAGTTTGAGTAGCATTTGGTCCATAACTGTCCCAAGTTTTGATCCCAAGATTTTCTTACATGTGTTCTTTTTCCTCTTGGATATTTGATTTTTATTAAATCGGCATGTTTAGAATGTCTTAGATGATATTTCTAGTATATTGTAGTTGAACATATGACATGTACCTCGTTTTTGATGTTCTATAAAATATTTTGGAAGTTGGTACCCACAAAAATTTTTGAGTAAAGTTATATTGCAACCATGCATTTTTGAATGATTTGGCAATATGTGATCTGATTAATTGATGGAAATTTGATACATGAAACATGATCTATGAGTTTCTATTAGCTGTGGATGCAATGCCATGTATTGAGGAGCTGAGTTTGTTTTATTCTTGCATTTTGTGCCTAATGTGTTGTCAAAATACAACAGATTTGGTGCTGAAAACAAGGGATTTTGTCAATTCATAAAGCGACTTTTTATGGTTTTGAGGTGTTTTTGTGTTAGTCTTGCAGAAAAGTTAGGCTGACATGATTTTGAAGAAAAATTGTGGATTTTGCTTAAGCAAAGGCCATACGAGCCCACCTACAAGTCGTAGCTCAAGCTAGGAGTCGTAGGGTGGTGTCGTAGCAAAACTCAGAGACCAAAATTTAGAAATATGCTTAGTGTAGGTCACCTCTACGAGGCCATCATACAAGTCCTAAGCCTTACTATGACTTGTATAGGTGGACTCGTAGCAAGAATCAGAGAGCCAAGATGTTGGACCAAAAACTGAAAGCCATGACTAAGAGAGGAACATACATGTCATAGCTTAAGCAATGACTCATACCTCTAGGTCATACCAGTTTAGTCCAAGATGCCAAGAATTTGATATAAGACCCCGACTATGACTCGTAGGTCATTTTACGAGTCATAACTGCAAGACTTATCAACTGCCAGCTATCTTTTCTGTCTAAATTCTAACGTTATTTTGTAAATACTATATATAGTTTAAGCTAGGTTTTTCGAAGGGAGTTCGACCAGTAGACAATCTGCCATCACATATTGAATCTTTTCTTAGTTTTTTAGAGTATTTTATTCTCATCTCTTGGAAAATCTATTTTAGGGATTGCAAATCTTGCCTTGTACTCATTGTTGATCAATAAAGCTTGTGGGTTTGCCACTTGTGGTGCCTATTTTCTTCATTGTTATTGGTAGTACTCTCAACGATGTTTATTATGTCCATTTTTGTGTATTTTGCCTTAGCCATGAGTAGCTAAGCACCCACAACTTAGGGTTATGGGAACTATGGGTAGTTGACTTGAGATAACCTAGGCTTATTGCATTTCTATGATTGGGGTTTTGCATATATTGTCTGTTTCCCTTCATTATTATTATTGTTTGGTTGTGGCTAACACAAAGCCCCACCTACTATCACTATCTTGACCAAGGTTTTGACAAATAGGAAAAGGGAAATATATCACAGAATTTGATTGACGTGTTCTTGTCTAATCAACCAAGCTTGACCAAAGAGAGGTTGACTGGATAATATGTAACAGTTAGTTGGCACGCAATGGTTATCGACCGAGCGCCATGGTGAAATTTGACCTTCACCTTCATAAGAGAGCTTGAAGAACCTAAGTTACTGTCCTGCATGCAAATCACCAATTATAGTTATGTTATCTAGGGCAATCGAGTCGACGAACAATGGGGAACAAAATTCCCAAGTTTTCCCCAAAATTGAGTGTTTCCTCGCATTATAGTTAATATTTGTTTTATTTTGCTTTTGAATCACAACCCCCCCCCCATTTAGATATTTTAGTTATTGATGCTTCAAATGATTAGTACTGAAGTCTTATTATCAAGCCCTGTATTCCCCTTGGATTCGACCACAACCTTTGATTAGGTTAATCGCTTTCTTATTGGAGTGTGAACATCAGATATTTTCATCATCAAATTATGGCGCTGTTTCCGAGGAATACGACTAGGTTTTGATTTGATTTCACTATTAGTTAGTTCTAGTATTGATTTCTATAGTCTTTTGTACTTTACTTTTGTTTTTGCTTTTGTTGTTTGATTTTATTTGCAGAGTATGCCCAACACAAGGAGCCAAGGCAATCCCTTATTTCCACTCAATTTGGAGATCCATCGACTACAAAGAAGAATGGATCAAGTGAATGAGGATATTAAGGTTGAGGAGGATATGAATACGAATGAGGATATGCGGAGAGAGGAGAATCCACAACAAAGGGGTAATGGGCCACAGCTTAGAGACTTCAATGAAAATGCTTATGGATGGAATCAATATCAATTAAACCCTATAGTTATGGATGTTACCGGTTCTATAGTACTGCCTCCTTTATCAGCAGATACTAAGTTCACGGTATCGAGTGGATTGCTCCAAATGTTACAAAATCATGGACTATTCACAAAGCTACCTTCGTAGGATCCCCACCGTCATCTTAAAAAACTATGGTGTTTGTTTGCAAGAGTGTCATGGGGACACAAAATGTAACACCCTACATCTTACAATACTAGTACTATGCTAACGATATGGTTTGGTCAAATTAGCGCCCATTTTTAAAAGTGTTTGAATCTCAAATTATAGGGTGATATGTATGTCTAATGCTGAAGAGGGTCAAGTGTAAATAAGTTTTATGTCAAATTCAAGAGATCACGACTCTAAACAAAGTAAGAGAATTGAGGTGTTTGTAGGACTTAGGAAGCTAGCAGGTGAGTCACCTACTTGCTTAGCTTAAATTGCTAGCTAAACGGAGATGAGGACCGACATCAAATTTGTCCAAGTCAAATTATGAATAAAGTCCATGTTAGTACTATAACTTTAGCCCATGTTTTAGCATCATAAATGAACTATATTTTCAGCCCAAGAAGGATATTAAAAGAGCCCAAAGACATCATAATTTCTTTAATAATTTAGACCAAAACTAACTAAGAGAAAGGGAGAAATGGGCAACCAAGTCCTATTAGTTTGCAACCTAATAAGGCCCAAGTGAAAGGGGGAAAATGGTACCTTACAAACATGATAAAATAAGGCTTAAAAGGTAAAATAAAGTAGGCCAAAGTAATCTTTTAAAAGGGGTTACAAGCAGCAAATTTAATTCATTCTTAGACTTAGAAACTTTCAGCTTTCACAAAGCTTCTTTGTTCTTCTTTCTTGACTTTATAAAGCAACCAAAAGAATCTTTTAGGGTTCTTAAGGAGGACCTTAACCTTGAAGGTAAAGGTAAGTGATTATAGTTGTGTGTTTAGTAAGGTTTCTTCATGAAAAAGAAGAAACTATGTTGGTTAGGTATATGCTGAAAAATTTGGACAGCATGTCTCCTGAAGATTGTTGTGAACTTCTCTTGTTATTCAAGAGGATTTTCTCTTCTTGGTTGGCTGAATTATGAAGTAAGACTTATGTTATTAATGAGGTGTAGTTTGTTTGTGATGTAACTAAGTTGTTGCACCACTTTTACAGTCTGTGAAAGTGAGTTCATATAGGATATCACAATTGTACTCTTAGTACGAACTTGTGGGCTGATGGATGGAAAGCTATTGCCTCACGTCCTTCATAACTGCTTTGGTACTTTTCTAAGACCATTTTAGGGCTGTTTCTATGTATATATGGGTTGAGGAAAGTTTGGGTAACGTTGAAACAGGTTTGGAATCGTCGACGTCAAAATGTGGTGAAGGGACGTATCATTACGCCGCCTATTTGTATATTGTGTAGAATTGTTATGTGTTGTGCTTTGTGGGTTGTTGTAAGACTATTATGGAACTAAAATGGCTGCACATGATATGTATGTGAGAATGTGTATTAGAAAATATGATTAGGAGTAGAAAGGTTGAAACTATATGCTCAGGTTTATAATTATACGCTTACTGCCCATATGTTGTTTTTTTATAAGATTGGGCTGGAAGGATGTATCTATTGGCTGCTAATACTAGTTTTATCACCTAATATGTTGTAGATAAATATTTGTAGTTAGGTAAGGTTATCTCGAGGTAATAGCGAGGTTGTACAGCGAGGTATGTAAGGCTACTTGAGTTCATATTACTTGGCATGAAACATAGATCCCTCATTGGCAGATAAAGGCACTTACCAACTCTGACACAACTATTAACCGTGTCTCCACTCTTTCACATGTTCATATACTCCCATACATAGTCACCTTCAAATTTGTATACATACGTGGATACCAAGTTACATGGGTTCTTATTGCTAAATAAACTTCACGAGTTGTTTCATCTCATGCATATTTCATTATTTGTGTAACGTACTCTTTTCATTGTCATATTATTTTGTATGATTATTTACATGTCACATTCTACTTCTATAGTCCTACAGCTCCAATATTGTAACCACCAAAAGAATCATCTCAAAGGTAATTGAAAGGTAAAGTATATTATTTATTAATAGGTGATAACCCAAGGGGTGGACGAATCACCTAGCCAGGGTCGTCCCTGACACGGGGGGTAGCCCAAGGGGTTAAAGGAAAAGCCTAGCCAGGGCTGATCTCAATATAGATATACCACTGATCAGCTGGTCATTTGTATTACTTGTGGTGCACAGATTATATAGTAAAGGTAAAGTAATAAAAAGAACATAAAGTTCATGATCCCATAGTATAACTAAGCGTGGTCTATTATCCTATACCAGTGCATAGTTTTATTTGAGTTGTTACTTCATATACAGTGTTTCCTTCCTTATATATTAAGTACATTATCTCATACTAACGTCCCTTATGGGGACGTGCATTTCATGCTGCAGGTACAGGTGTCAGTAGATCTCTCTAGTAGGAGTACAGGATATCCAATTGTTATTACCAAGCTCTAGGTTGCTTCAGAGTTTTGTGTGTCTAGAGCTTATATTTTTGTGTTGTATAGTTATCCATGGTGGGCCCTGTCCCGACCCTTATCACATATTTTTCCTTACTTAGAGGCTTTGTAGACTATGTAAATTAAAGTGTGGTCATGTCTCATACTTTAGACAATGTGGCTCGAACGACCTAGCCATATGCATTTCCTTTTAGCTTGTTATCACTGTTTATTTCCATAAAGGCATGTCAAATATAGAAATACCTTATAATATGTATAGAAAGAGCATGGATACAGGTTGGTTCTCCCGAGCCTTATCGGCAACGGGTGCCAGTCCGCCCTAACAGGACTTTTGGCATGACACAGAACCTTTCTCTTGATGTTATGGGTTTAAGAGTGTTTCCATTATTATTGACTGGAAATGTAGTTGTATTGTTGTCTGAGCTTTCTTTGGGTACTATTACAAGTTGGCTGAACTTCAGTGAGTATTTGTTGAAAGATACTTCCCAAGATCTAAGAAGTTGAGTTCAAGGACCAAATCAACAACTTGAGCAATTGCCGAGTGATTCTATTAGCACAACATGGCTGAGGTTTATTAAATTCTTGAGGATAGTCCCTTATCACAAGATTGTTAGTGATGCCTTCGTTGAGATATTCTATCAGTCACTCGACGAGAATAGTCAAGCATGCGCCGACATAATTATGGGAGGCATGTTCCTAGACCAACCCTATGTATTGATAGTGGCAAGGATGGAGCAAGTGGTCAAAATGAATAGAGCATGGGGTCAATGAGAGTGAGGTGTAATGAAACCTTATTATGTGGTTAACACCAATTATGAGCAAGAAAAGGTAAACGAAGAGATCATGGAACAACTTACTCAACTTCGTACAAGTATGGACTTGGTTTTTTAGAAAAATCAGGCAAGTGCCAAGGTAGTCACCCACCAATCTCCAAAGGATCCTATTTATGATGATCCATTCTTTGATGAGGATGCATATTTTGTAAACAACCAAGAGGCGGGTTTCCAGGACAACCCCCAATGGTCCAATTCAGACTATTGGAAGCAAAGGTCCTGGAATCAAGGTCAGAACTTCAATCATGACAGGATGTATAGAGACAATCGAGAAGGATACTACGAGAGAGAGATGGAGAGCTCCAGACATAGAGTGGGGAAAAGATAGGGCTACAAGAATGGTCCTTATGTGCCACCTCATAATCATGATGCCAGATCAAGCAACTCCAGGATTGAAGATAGGTTCGAAAAGTTGTTGAAGCGAGCCGACCACCAAGATGAGACTTTAAGGGGAATGAGAACAGATATTTCAAGTATTAACCAAAAAATAGAATATAACTCGGTGGCTATTAAGCAATTAGAGCAATAATTTAGGCAAGTTTTTTCACAATTCAACCAATGCCTAAAGAGTACATTGCCAAACAATACGGTTTAAAATCATAAAATTGAAGGGCATTGCTTAGTAGTGATGACTAGGAGTAAAAAGAGAAACACAGATCTCTCTATGCCATAGGTAGAAAATGGTAACCTCAAGAAGCAAATGAATGAGGGAATCCAGGCATACAGAATAGATGATCAACCCAAGAAGTATAAAACCTTTATGAAGCCCTCTCTTATCTTTCCTCAAAGGCATAGAAAAAGAAAGGAGCAAGGTAAGTTTGAACAGTTCTTTTCAATGCTTTGGAAGTTGTCAGTCGATATCCCTTTGATGGAGGCCCTTGAGAGGATGCTAGGACAATCAAAATGGATGAAATACCTAGTCCAGAAGATGCTAAAAGTGAGCCAAGACCTCTCCAAAAATATTCAGTTTTGTAGTGCCATCACTACAAAATCATTAGTGCAAAAGCATGAAGGTTTGGGTGCATTCACCATACCATGCTCTGTAGGAGAAATAGTTTTTGCTAAAGCACTATGTGATTTGGGGGCTAGCAATAACTTAGTGCCTCTTTCCATATTCAGAAAGCTCAGAAGCATTGTTCATACAAAGATGCGGTTGTTAATAGTAGGAAGAATAGTCAAGAAGCCTGTGGGGATCTTTTATAACATGTTGGTGGAGGTAGACTAATTTATATTTACCACAGATTTTGTTATACTTGACTGTGAGGCTGATTTTGCCATTTGGATCATTTTGGGAAGACCTTGTTTACCACAGGTCAAGCATTAGTAGATATGGAGAAGAGTCTACTCATTTTCAGATTTGGTGAAGAAGTAGTGGCATTTCAAATGGGTTAGCAGGACGAAATGAGTTCTAAGTTCCAAGTCAGCTCAATGATTTCAATGGATGAGGATGAAGAAGTAGAGATACTAGTAGAATTGAGGCTCAGGGTTCATCCTTTAGCGGCCGTGTTGATGAACTTAGATGGTGACAACATTCTTGATTTTGAGGAAATAGTAAATACTCTTAGGGTATCATTTGGGCCGAGGCGATAGGCAAGGTTAGAGTTGGACTTATGCAATAGGGAGACACCATCGATAAAGCCCTCTGTAGAAGTTCTTCCAAAGTTAGCGTTAAAGACATTACCATCCCATCTGAAATAAGCATACTTGGGAGAGAATAGTACATTACCTGTCATCATTGCAGTAGATTTAAGTGAAGCCCAAACAAAAGCCCTAATCTTAGCTCTCAAGCAATACAAGAGAGCTATTCGTTGCACAATTGCACACATCATTTGCATACCACCTGGGATATGCACTCACAAGATTCAACTAGTCAAGGACTACAAACCGAGTGTTAAGAAACAAAGACAGTTGAACCCCCCAATGCAAAAGGTTGTGAGGAAAGAAGTAATCAAGGGGTTAGATACAGGAGTAATCTACCCAATTGCTAACAGTGAGTGGGTGAGTCCAGTGTTGTGCATTCTAGAGAAGGGAGGTATCACCGTCGTGCTGAATGAAAAGAATGAGTTAATCCCAATACGACTAGTTACTGGATGGAGTGTGTGCCTGGACTATTGAAAATTGAATGCTTCCACTAAGAAAGACCATTTCCCCATGACATTCGTGGATCAAATGCTCAATATACTTGTAGAGAAGGGTTGGTATTGTTTCCTTGAAGGTTATTCTTGTTATATTAAAATTATCATTGCACCTGAAGATCTAGAAAAGACCACTTTTACATGCCCGTATGGCACCTTTGAATTTAAGAGAATCTCATTTGGGTTATGTAATTCTCCTGCAACATTTCAAGATGCATGATGTCCATTTTCTCTGATATGGTAGAAAGCACTACCGAAGTATTCATGGATAACTTTAGTGTAGTGGGTTAATCTTTTGAAGAATGCCTATTGCACTTGAGTGATGTATTGGAAAGATGTGTTGAGAGTCACCTAGTGTTGAATGAGGAGAAATTTCACTTTATGGTCAAAGAAGGCATCCTACTTGGTCATTGAATATTAGGCAAGGGAATTAAGGTTAACAAAGCAAAAATCAAGGTTATCGAGAAACTCCCTCCACCAATTTCTGTGAAAGGTATCCGGATCTTCTTGGGCCATGCTAGGTTCTACCGTCATTTTGTAAAGGATTTTTCAAAAATCTCACAACCTCTATGCAAGTTGTTGGAGAAAGATGCAAAATTTGTGTTCGATGAAGCATGTATGCATGCCTTTGAAGAATTGAAGAGAAAGTTGACTTAACAACCTATCATTGTATCTCCAGATTGGTCAAAGCCCCTCGAGCTAATGTGTGATGCAAGTAGTGTTGCATTAGGTGTAGTGTTGGGGCAGCGTAAGGAGAAGATTCTGCATACCATCTATTATGCTAATAATGCACTGAATATGGTGAAGAAAAACTATACGATGACTGAACAAGAATTGCTTGCCTTAGTTTTTGCTTTTGAAAAATCTTAGTCATGCTTGTTGGGGGCTAAGGTGATTGTTCACACATACAATGAGGCATTCAAATATCTGATGGCCAAAAATGATGCAAAAACTAAGATTGATTAGATAGGTGCTCCTCTTGCAAGAGTTTAACTTTGACATGATTGACAGAAAGGGGTCGGAGAATCCATTAGTCGATCATCTCTATAGGTTGGAAGATGAACCTATGGTGAAGTTTGATGATTATCTTGACATAAATGATTGATTCCCTGATGAGAGAGTTTTGGCTGCCTCACTTGATCTTATACCTTGGTTTGTAGACTATGCTAACTACTTAGTGAGTGATATAGTATTGCCTAACTTGAACACCCATCAACATCGCAACTTTATGCATGACATAAAAAAGTTCTTCTAGGATAAGCCATATTAATTTTGCATTTTAGTAGATGGAATCATCCATCGATGTGTTCTAGAAGTGGAAATGATGAACATTCTTGAAGCATGCCACTCTTCGTTGGTAGGTGGCCATCACAGTGGAGCTCGAACAACTTACAAAGTGTTACAACATGGCTACTATTGGCCATCAATACATCAAGATTCCTATGATTATGTAAAGTCTTGTGATAGATGCCAAAGAGAGGGTGAAGTGTCAAGAAGGCACAAATTCCTCTGAATCCTATTTTGGTCAAAGGACTATTCGATGTTTGGGGCATTGATTTTATGGGACCCTTTGTTAGCTCTCATGGTAACAAGTACATTCTGGTTGCAGTTAATTATGTCTCTATGTGGGTGGAAGCCATAGCTCTACCAAATAATGAGGGTAAGAGTGTTATAGATTTCCTTCGAAAAAGAATTTCTTCCAAGTTTTGTATGCCTGGGGTAATTATTAGTGATAGAGGTTCTCATTTTTGCAACCGACTATTCAAAGCTCTCCTTGAAAGATATAGTGTGAAGCACCATGTGGAAACCTCGTATCATCCCAGAACCAGTGGGAAAGTGCAGGTATCAAATAGGGAAATAAAGCAAATCTTATCCAAAATGGTGAATGTGAATCGCACTAATTGGACAAGGAAGCGAGATGAAGCTTTATGGACCTACCGAACTGCCTTCAAAGCGCCTATCGAAATGTCCCCCTATCAGCTGGTGTTTGGGAGAGCCTGTCACTTGCTGGTTGAACTTGAGCTCAAGGCATTATGGAATTAAAGAAGCTAAATCTAGATTAGCATAAAGCTGCCAGTTCTAGGTTGATGCAAGTGAATGAGCTTGATAAATTTAGACTACGAGCATATGTGAGCTTAGCCTTGTACAAGCAACAAATGAAAGTTCAGCATGATCGCAGGATTAAGGATTGCCAATTTGCTCTAGGAGAGATGGTATTTCTTTACAACTCCATGTTAAGATGGTTTCCTGGAAAACTCAAATCTAGGTGGATGGGGCCCTTCATAGTAGCTCACGCCTTTAGCCATGGATCCATCGAGCTAGAAAGTAGGAATGGCACAACTTTCAAAGTGAACGGCTAGAGGGACAAATAGTACATGGGTGACATAGAAAAAATCAAGACAATGGAAGATTGGGATCTTGTTGATGTATAATCGCAAAAGCTTCTTGTCGTGCCTCGAAAATAAATCAGGCGCTTCCTGGGAGGCAACCCAAGATATTCCCCTTACTCCCTTTCTATTTGTCTTTACTTTATAGGCAAAATATCATGTTTTTGTGGGGTGTGGAAAGTTATGTATTAAGGTGAAGTCTGAGTAGCCTCAAGTCCATAACTCCCCCTATCTTTGATCCCAAGGTTTTCTTGTCGTGCTTCTTTTTCTTTTTGGATATTTAGTTTTCTATTGAACTGGTATGTTTAGGTAGTGTAGATAATGGGTAAATTCATAGTAGGGTTATTTATTGGCATATACATAATTTTTGGATGTGGTTTTAATGTTTTGATGAAAAATTGGGTACTCTCAAAATTTTTGATATTGTGATTATTGATGCATTCATACATTTTTAAGTATCTGGCAATGTTTGTTCTAATATTGTGAAGGTAAGCTGAGACTGAAAACATGACCGGTGAGTCTATACTTGATTGTGGATGCAATTGTCATATGTGTTGTAATCTTATTTTCTTGCATTCATGCATCGTGTAATGGACTCAGAACTTGCCTTGTTACTGTGAAATTGGTTGGGTGATGTGGTGGACATGGAAAGAATCTTAGTCCTTTACTCCTTGAGTGAACCCACTTTTAGCCTAAATGACCCACCAGATAAGTGAGTGAATCCCTCGTTCCAAACTTTTGAGGTTCTCATGTACTCATGCTTTCTTGATACCTTGCCAGCTTAACCTTGGCTGATGAAATACCTTAATATTGTCCCTGATCTATCCTTGAATATTTGAACCTTGATTGAGGCCAAAGGCCTAAGATGAGGGTGGTTGTAGTTGTTTGCCCTAGTTTGAGGCATAGATATTATGTACTTCACCTAAGGCTAAGAGGCTAAGTTGAGGGTCGCCCTTATGGTGGTAAAGTAATAATAATAAGGTGGTTAGTCGGAAAATCAACAAAGAAATGAAAAAGAAAGAACCTAGTGTAGAAAAAGAAAAGAACAGTGCCTTGAGTTGAGAAAAAAATAGCAAAAATGAGTCTGAAATCGAGGTACAGCTGAAAATGAAAAAGAAAGCACTCGAGAAAAGTTGAAAATAGGAGAATAAAAGTGGATTGATTAAAAAAAGTTGGATCATGAAAGAAAAAAGTGTTGGTAAACATGGTTCAAAGATAGCTTTTAGTCATTACTTGCCTAAAATACCATACCAAAGCACCCTGAACCTATTTTACAAGCCTAAAAGTCCTAAAGTGATCCAAATCCACTTTATCAGAAAATGAGTATAGAGGCAAGCCTATGGTTTTAGTTAGTATGCACTGAATTTCAATTATGAGAGTGAGAATGCTTCCTCAATCCCCTGAGTTCTAAATGATTTTGAGTAAGTATGAGGGACTTCTTTCTAGTGAGGGCATTTGCAGTACTTGAGCAGCATATGACTATACTAGCGATTGTGGATGGCTGATACTCCTTAGCTTGTCATAGTTGGATTGCAGGCATCTTATTATGTTCTTGTTTGCTTAATAACTTTGCAATCATGTTTTGAAAATAGTAGTTGGGTACCTGAATCAAAGGAGTTGTTGCATATGCCATTAGTATAGTTTCTATGTATTTATCTTTGTCTGCGTAGATTGAGTCGTCGCTTGAGGACAAGCAATAATTTCAAGTTGAGGGTGTTGATGTGCTGACAAAATACAACACATTTGGTGCTTGAAACAAGGGATTTTGTGAGTTCTTAAAGCGACTTTTTGTGGTTTTGATGTGTTTTTGTGTTAATCTTGCAGAAAAGTTAGGTTGACATGATTTTGAAGAAAAGTTGCTGATTTTGCTAAAAGCATAGGTTATATTGGCCCATCTACAAGTCGTAAGGTGGTGTCGTAGCAAGAATCAGAGACCAAAATTCAGAAATCTGCTAAGTGGAGGTCACTTCTATGAGGACATCATAAATACGAATCGTATAGGTGAAATCGTAGCAAGAATCAGAGAGCCAAGATGTTCAACCAAACACTGATGGCCAAGATTACAAAAGGAACATACAAGTCGTAGCTGAGGCAACGACTCATACCTATAGGTCATACCAATTTAGTACAAGATGCCAAGAATCTGATACGATACCCCAACTACAACTCATAGGTCATCCTACGAGTCATAACTGCCAGACGTATCCACTGTCAGCTCTCTTTTCTCTGTAAATTCTAGGGTTAATTTGTAAACACTATATATAGTTTAAGTTAGATTTTTAGAAGGTAGTTTGACCTATAGAAAATCTACAATCTCACTTTGAAACTTTTCTTAGTTTTTTTAGAGTAGTTTATTGTTCTCTAATGGAAAACCCATTTTAGGGATTGCAAATCTTTCTTTGTACTCATTGTTAATCAATCAAGCTTGTAGGTTTGAAACTTGACGTTCCTATTTTCTTTATTGTTATTGGTAAAACTCTCAAATATGTCTATTATGTGCATTTTTGTGTACTTTCCCTTAGCCATGAGTAGCTAAGTACCCTCGATTTGGGATTGTGGAAACCATGGGTAGTTGACTTGAGATAACCTAGGTTTATTGGATTTCTATGATTGTTTTTTTCATTTATTATTTGTTTCCCTTCATTATTATTGTTGTTTGGTGGTGGCCAACACCAAACCCCGCCTACTATCACGATCCCGACCAAGATAGTGATGAATAGGAAAAGGGAAATAGATGACAGAATTTGATGGATATGTTCTTGTCTAATCAACCAAGCCTGACCAAGGGGAGGTTGACTGGGTCAATAGGTAATGGTTAGTTAACACGCCATGGTCACCGACCAAGCGCGATGGTGAAATTCGACCTTCACCTTCATAAGAGGGATGGAAGAACCTAAGTTACCATCCTGCATGCAAATCACCAATTGTAGTTATGTTATCTAGGGTAATCGAGTAGATGAACCGTGGGGAACACAATTTACAAGTTGTCCCCGAAATTCAGTGTTTACTCGCATTATAGTTAGTACTCATTTTATTTTGCTTTGGAATCACAATAACTCCCCCCCCCCATTTAGAGATTTTAGTTATTGATGCTTGAAATGATTAGTAGTGAAATCTTGTAGTCAATCCCTATATTCCTTGTGAATTCGACCCTAACTTTTGGTAAGGTTAATTGATGACGACGACCACTTTCTTATTGGAGCGTGAACATCAGATGTTGTCATCAGTGTTGATTCGGAACTTGCCCTATTACTCTAAGTTAGACTGGAGATTATATGGATTAGGAAGGGATCTTAAGCCCTTGTTCTTTGAATTAGTCCACTTTTGCCTAAAATGACCAACAAAATGAGAAATGTATCCCTTGTTCCAAATATTTGACCCTTACATGTACCATTTCTTTCTTAACACCTGATTAGCCTAATCTTTCTAGTGAAATACCTTGAAATTGGCCCTGGTCTATCCTTGAGCATTGTGAACCTTGATTTAGGGAAAATAAGTTGAGGGTGGCTACCAAAAATGTCCCTGGTTTAGGGAATAGATATTGTGTACTTCGATATATGTTAAATTCCTAAGTTGAGGGTGAGCGTTCTAGTGGTGAAACCACCGAAATAAGGTGGTTAGGTGGGAACGAAAAAAAAAGAAAATCATGCATCGGGTGAAAGAAAAAGAAAAATATGCCTTAGATTGGGTTGAACAAGCAAAATGATGTATGAAAATGAGGTAAAACTGAAAATAAGGAGAAAAAACTCAGAAAAGCTTGAATATGAAAACAAAAGGGAGACTAAGGTGGACATGATTGAGTTGTTAAGGTGAAAGTGTTGAAAAGCGTGGTCCAAGGTTGGCCTTTAGTCACTAGCTGTCCAAAATACCATACCAAAACCTCATGAGCCTGCATTACAAGCTTATAAAGCCCTAGAGTGATCCTAGACCAATTAGTCAAAAGTCAGGGTCATGAGTATCCTGGCAAGCATATGGTATTAGTCATTATGCATGAATATCATTTGTGAGAGTAAGTGTGCTTACAAAGTCCCACGGCTAAATTCAAAAATCTTTATTGAGTATTTAAAAGGTACTTCTTTCCTGTGAGGGAATTTGCATTACATTGTCAACATTTTACTTGTTCAGTGATTGTGGATAGTTGATATTTCTTTACTTGTCATGGTTGTGCTGTCAAACGCATTAGTATGCTTTCATTTGCTAAATAGCTATATGATCTTATTTTGAAAAAGCAAATGTGGGCACCTGGGTTGAAGTTGAGTATGGTATATGCCTTTGGGTTAATTGCAATGTGTTACTTTATTATCTATATAGATTGAGTCTTCTCTTGAGGACAAGCAACAATGCTAAGTTGAGGGTGTTGATGTGCTATCAAAATACAACACATGTGATGCCTAAAGTTTAGCATTTTGTGCGTTCTCAATGCGACTTTTATGGTTTTTATGTGTTTTTGTGTTTGTTTTTACAATAAATGTAGGTTGGCACAGTTTTGGGAAAAGTTACAATTTTCGCTAGTTTTTGAAGGCACGCGAGACCCTCTACGAGTCGTACCTTAGTCTACAAGTCATAGAGGTGGTCTCCTGGAGGTTTCCAGTGTTGAAGTAAAAGCTTAAGTTCAGCCACACGAGAATCAGTCACGAGTCATAGTTCCCTCTGTGGATCGTAAAAGGAGGTTTCATAGAGATTTCCAGTGTTGATCATATTTTGACCAAGTGAGGAAAATGTGGACTATGAGAAGTTTATATGAGTCATAGATCAGAATACAACTCATGAAGGTGTTCTGAATCAGTGAAGTCCAAGATGCAGGAGGCTGACCACGAAAGTCCGATTACGGCTCAAGACCCTAGTTATGAGTCGTAACTGCGACTCATATCATGCGCCAACCAGTTTTTCTAATTAATTTAGGGACTTATTTGTAAATACTATAAATAAAAAATACTAGGTTATTTAAAAAGAGTTTATAGTTTTTGTATAAGGAGCTTAGTTGAGAATAGAGTAGAGAGGAAAAAATTAGAATATTCTTAGAGTTTTAGTTTTGGGGACAACATTTTTGAGAAGAGATTCACTTGTGGATGAAATTCATCTTTCAATCTTGTGGTTCTCAATACACATTGGGTTTTCTTATTCTTTATTCTTCTTGGGTAAGTGTTTAATTATGCCTTCTCTACTCATTGTTTCTTCATTTGCCTATGATATAAATAGCTAAACCCACAACTTTTAGTTGTGGGAACCAAGAAAATCTAGCTTAGAAAAGCAAAATTATTTGAAATTCTTAGAATGGGTATTTGCATGTGTTAGTCATTTCACTTTATTTTGAATGTTTTCTAGTGGTGGCCAACAGTAGAACTTGCCTAGTGTTACCTTCCCTATCTAGGTGGTAATGAATAGGAAAAGAGAATGATTAACAGGATTTGATGATGTGTTCTCATTTAATCAACCAAACTTGACTAGGGAGGTTGACTGTGACTATGGATAATGGTTAGTTGGGCACACTATGGAGATGGGTCAAGTCTCATACTGAAATACAACTTTCATCTTTGACCAAAAGGTTAGAAAAAGCTAAATTACCATCCCACATGCGATATTCTAGTTGAAAATTATGATATCTGGGGATGTTGAGTTAGTGAATCATGGAAAATACAATACCCAAGTTACTCTTCATTATTGCACGTCTTCCAATTTTAGTCACTTTAGATTAATTTCCTATCAATCATCGAAATTCCCCTCCCCCCCACTTTAGGGAATTGAGTTAGTTAATTCTTGAATTGATTATTTGTGAAACAAGTTGCAAAGTCCCTATTCCCTGTGGAATTCGACCCTAACCTTTGTTAGGTTTATTACTTTGACGATCTTTTTGACTTCTAAAAAGAGACGCATCTTGAGCGTGATCAGATAGGCTCTTCCATAGGCTCTTGGGGAACTTCGTCCTCACAAGTCGGGGCCGGTCTTATAGGGGAGCTCTTATTGGAGGCTTCTTCTACAATGTAGCAAGGATACCAATAGGATAAGGATAAGGAAACCAAACATACGGTCCAAAGCCCGATATAAGACATGAAGAAGTGAGATACTTCCTAGAAGACTATCATAGTCTCCCACTCATAGGCATGGTACACTTCACACCCATGAATAGGACTTCACTGGATGTGGTATGTTGCATTCCGAGGATCATTTACAATCCTAGTGCTCTGATGCCAAGCTTATCATGACCTGGACCTAGGGTCTAGGAGTAATATGGCGAATGGGAACCAGAGAATTACCAAACAAGCCATAAAGTATCTATATTCACATGATCGGTTCAGAGCATATATGAATAGTAAACATATAGTTCTAAGGGACGGGAAAGTAGAACACACGGTATGGGGATACAATAGGGATAGGGAGTAACATGGATTCACAAAACACATAGTACATAAAGTCTAAGGGGTGGGTAAGTATGACTCATTCTATGGGCATAATTTGAGACTTAGAATCTTTCATATCATAACATATAAGCATATCACAAAACCAATAATAAATCTATCTAATAAAGTTCATAGATAGTCATATCCTTAATCATAATCGTCGAATACAACACGTAGTATATAAACGTAAAAGATTCTACAAGGTGTCTATCAATGCATCTAATCATAAGATAGGACGAGGACCAAGACCGGGCTTACCCTCAAAATAAATAACATAATCAAAACGTCATATATAGAGAAATGGTGGCTTTTCCTTGGAATATAGGACTCACCACAACAAGTATCTCAAGATTTAATCTAGTCATCGTACGGTGGATGAGGAAAATCTCTGGTCCCTACAAGGTTAGATCATGTAGGCAAAAGTATACTTTAGTACATTTAGATGTACTAAGTATGCACACAGGCAATGCAAATGACTTATCAAACCTGCATTTAATGTTGGACGATAAGGGCTTATAATATAGAAAGAAGTATATATTCAAAGGAGAGTAGTATAACAATATGCCATTAAATCCATGATGAATGAAATGCAAAATGGTTATATAAGAAGGGATGAGACCTTAACCGCTATATAATATCAAGCGAGCTATTATTTGAAATCTCGATGTTATCCCCAAACCGAAAAAGAGGTGGTCTACTTGCCAAAGGCAAGCCATACTTCTCCTTACGGGCCTCCTACTTTGAAGAAGTGACCTTCCTTACGGGTCTCCCATTTCGGATAGGATTTTCAATTCATATCATATCAATATTGTAACCGTACCTTACGGGCCTCCTACATTTCTGAGGGTTACCATATACATATACGTACGCTGGCACATAATTAAGGAAAGGGGGAGGACCCTTAGGGATAGCCCTTACACCCGCAATCCATCGATGCTAATTCATCATCCAACAAGAATACATATATGTATACATGCTTTCAAAGAGATGCAAGTTATTTTAAATCATTTCAATGCATACTTGCGCATAAAGCCAAACATCATTTGTAGTAATTCATACTTAGGGTCAAATGCCAAATCATATTCCACATCAAACTTTTCATGCATAGGAATAGTCCATTCACAATATCAAAGGAGGTTTAAACACCAAATATGCTCAAGGAGACAATATCATAGACATTTATGTGATCACATTCTTCTCATAACCATATCAGCGAGCTTAAACCACCAATACATTTTCAAAACATATGTGAGATTAACCCACTATTTTATTTTCACCAAAATCCAATGATTATGGATGCATATGCTATGAATGACATACGAATAGTAATAGGTAATATAGATTGAATCTAACATCAACAATATAAGATGAAATACAAGTAAAGCCATAAGTAAAATCCACATTCATATCATAATATTGATTACACATGCTTAGATTAAACTTTAAAGGGATAATAGATATTCAAATCTTCATAATACTAATGTAATTCAACATATTAGGGCTTAAATCAAGTTAAAATTAATAAAAAAGCATAGCCCATACTTCAGTTGAATTTAATAAACAATAATATTCAAAATCAATTTTTAAGTAAGCTAAAATTCATGAAAATTCAAGTAAAAGAGTTTGGGTCTTCTTAGTTGATAGGATCAAGAATCAATCCCACATACCTTAGCTAATAGAGAAGATTCAATAAGAAATTTGATGAAGAAATAAGTTTTTCCTTGATTCACAAGCTTAGTCTTCACAAGAGCCTTTGAGAGAGTTCTTAGGGGGGGTTCAATATAATTCTAAGTGTAGGAATAATTTGACTGAGAAAAATAAAGTATAGGTCATTTGAATATCTTAAGGATCATAGAAAGTCACAAAAGACCCTTAGGATAAACCATAATTATGAAAATGTCATTAATGAAATGAGTACAAATATTGAAGTTAGGGGTCTCACGGAGGGGTTTATGGCCCATGATGATGCATATGGACTGTAGACTTGCTTCATGATACAACACTTAGAAAAATTCTCCTACCAAAGGTCTGAGACGGTAATTCCAAACTTAAAAACAGGCACCCATATGGAGGGCTTCACGGTCCATACCAATGCATACAAACCATATGCCTCCTCCGTTCCACTTTACTTAGAAAATTTTTTAGCGACAAGGTTTTGAGAAGGTGATCCGATACTTAAATATTTTCACTTTGGCAGCTATACGTAGGATCTCATGGATTGTCACGGGGTCATACGATCTGATACGGTCCATGTGACATGCCTTAACTTCAAAACTGTGGAATTTCAAGGCCAAGGCTACCACATGAACCACCACAAGATCTGTGAAGCCTCACATAGCCTATGTGGGTTACAAGTGTGGTATTCCTTAGTCTCAAACTCCATGTTAAAGCCCACACACTCCACACAAGGCCAAGGGCCACTACAAGGAGGTTCCACATGGTCCGTATAGCCTCACACAGACCGTAAAGACTTCCATGGAGCGTCACCTTAGTCCAAAACGTTTCAGAGCAAAAATTCCAAGATCCATTGAGGTTGTACAAAGTCCGAGCTCTTACATTAGCATGTTCAATATTTCCTGTAACTTTTCCATTTTTCAGGCATTTCAATCTGTTAGGTGTTACAACTACAGCTATAAAAATTAATCTAACAAATAATCAATTTTGTAAATCAATAATTACTCAATTAAGAAAAATTCTAGCACTATAGCTTTTGATGACATATGTCATATCATATGTTATTTTAGTTTTCAATGAGTTATCTATAAAATGCCCCAAAATGTGCTTCAGAAATGTCCATAATTGTAATTTATATATATCTCAAAGTTCATGCAATCACGACCCAAGCCTAGGGCCTAGACGTGACACGGCGAATGATAAACCCGATGGAACCCCAAACAAGCCTCTTAGCATAGCATCACACATCCTTGGTCATGGAAGCATAATAAGACATATATGATAAAAGTAAGGGCAATGGGTCTATGTGAAAACTTGCATAAGCATCAGAGTCAAAAGTCAAGAGTCAAGCTCATACATAATACACACCTTGTCTAACAAACACCTCTAAATACATTGAAAGAGCGGGGGCCAAGACAAAGTAATCGGGCTCACTCGCATAGTCAAATAGAACATAAGATAGTGTCTCAATACATAGATAACAAGAAAAAAAACATAAAACAAAGTCCCCTAAATGGAGAACTCACTAACAAGATTGGAATAACACCGTCTAGCCACGTGAAGGAGTAGGATGATCAACTTGGGCACTGGGTCCTACATGGTGATATCATGTAGGCAAGAGTATGTGTTAGTACATTTGAATGTACTAAGTATGTGGGATGCAATGCAACAATAGATAGGCATCATAGTCCAAAATACATAACGATATGCAATAGGCATAATATAGCAATATGATATGTATGATCTACGTAGAAGTAAAACATGTTTAAGCAAATCTTGCTCATATAGGATATAATATGTGAAGAAGAGATCAAGCTAGTTGCAAAGCTATAAACCCCTCAGTAGGTTAGCAGGTACAAACACCCATCTTGGTTGGTGATGATACCACCCCATCACCCCGGTGGATGAGTACAAACCCCCATCCGGTTATTGAATAGAAAACCTCATCTCGGTTGGTGATGATACCACCCCATCACCCTGGTGTATGAGTATAAACCCTCATCTGGTTACCTGGCTCTTTTCCCCTGGGTAAGGCATGGTCTAATTCAATACTTTATATAGGATTCATCATAAGCTCTAATATAATACCTCATGTAATAATAATCATATACATAAGCTCATTTCATTATCATAGCATCATTCATTTCATGTCTCATGCTTTGGGCTTTCCATTTCTCAAGAAACCATAATCGGACATTTTATCAAACACCTTGGGGGTGTGTAATAGAGGTAAAAGAGCATCCAATTTAGAGATGAAATCATCCAAGAAAATCAGTGATAAAACCCTTAATCAATACGTTGCAATACCCCTAAGACATTCATATCAAAACCCCTCATCAAATCCAACATTAGATCCAAGATTTGAAGATCAAAACATGCTAAAACAATCATACTATCATGAACTAAAATCACTGTGCAGTAAATTTCTCAATATTTAATACCCACATGTAAAAACTACTTTAAATCATGCAATATTAAGTAAAAGAGGGTTTAGGCACTATGGGTGAAAGGACCCAAAGGTTCAACACCACATACCTTAGCTTTGGAGAGGTTCTTTGTGAAGGTTGACAATGGAGACTTGAAGCTTGAAGAGAATCCTTAAATCCGAATGAGGGTTTTGAGTTTTGGAATTTGGAGAGAAAATATGGCTAAGTTTTTTTCGAGAGTATCGAGAAATGTTTAGAATGATATAAGGGTAAAATTTGACTAAGTATGGATAAAAACACGTTTGGGAAACTTGGGCCCAACATTTAGAATATTTTGGACCGCACTTAAAAATCACTACCAGTAAATTACGCATCTCCGTGTCACGAAGAGGATGTGGAGATGATTTTACACTATGGCACGCCCAAGGCGCATAGCGGAGGCATCGCGAAAAGCTCTCTAGAAATCGATCCTTAAAATTTAATAATTACTATTCTTTCGCTCTTAAATCGAGGTTAGATCCTAATTCACCTAATTTGGACCCCCTGATCACAAATATGGAGTCGTATTTTTGAAATAATAAATGAAATTTTAGATATAAAAATACAAATTTTTTGGACATTCCGAGGCATGTTTTGGACACATTTTGGGGTCGTCTCACGTACGTGATATCGAAAATCTAACTTCATATTCTCGATTAAGGGGCAAAATCGAGTCAGAAATGGGTTAACCTAGATTTTAGAAGACCCATAACGAAAAATAAATTTTGCAAATTTTTGAATTCTAGTGTGCATCTGCGACGTGGCCTGGTAGCGGATTAGTGTTATTCTATCCTTCACGATGGGTCCGTATGGACCATACGCAGACCAGTGTTGTTTTTTCCTTAATTTGTTGTGTCGACTAAGGGCATTGGGGTCATACCCCCACACCCACACACCTATACTTAATCATTTTTCAACTCTATATCACTCAAGACCTTCTCAAAAACCTCCAAAATTTAACCAAACATCTAATTCAAATTTCAAGGATTTCAAGCTTTACTTTGGAACTCAAGGATTCTTTTTTATCTCTAGGTTTTATTCAAGCTCATCTCAAGAAAACCTAAGTTTGAGGTATGTGGGCTTCATCCTCTGGGTCCTTTCACCCATGGAGTACCTTCCTTTTTATGAAAATTACATGTTTTCAAGTTGTATCATCTATGGGTATCTCTTATTACAGATTATGATTATAAATATTTTGGGGTTTTATGAAATGTTGATTGATTATGCATATCTATCTACTTCAAGCTTATACTATGAATTAGTTTTGTCTACAGAGACTAGTGTATGTTTTAAGTAATGAAACAATGATCTATTATGAGATTTGATGATGGATTTCGATGTACCTTACATGAGGGTTTTACTATATGTTGGTGGGATGACTTACATTGAGTTTTCTCATATCATTCCACTCTTGAATTGCATGATTTTGAATACGCATTATGCACCTACCAAGTGTTTGATAAAATGTCTTGACAAGGATTCTCAAGTTATTGATGATCTATTACATGGTTTATAAGTCAAGTGACATTATGATGATTAAGGGCTTGCATGTATGCATTAAATTCATGAAGTGTATCTATAGTGTTGCAAGTAGACCACACTTTGTTGGGGCTTGACATGCTCAATCACCTTGTTGAGGGGGTGACATTCCTCAATCACCTTGTTGGGAGGTGACATGCCCAATCACCATGTTAAGGGGTGACATACCTCACTCACCTTGTTGTGGGGTGACATGCCCAATCACCAAGGTTGGAGGTGTGTACCCAATCACCTTGTTGGGGGTGACATGCCCAATCACCAAGTTGAGGGGTGAGTACCTCGATCCCCTTGTTGGGGGTTGACATGCCCAATCACCTTGTTGAAGGGTGGATACCTCAATCACCTTACAAGGGGTGACTTGCCTTGGATTTCAAGTAGCAGTTTGCTTGGTCTATGTTGGTTATGGTCTCTTCCCACAAATGAAATATGTACTTTGTAAGTTACATGATTTAGAAGCATGTTTTATTTCAAACATTGGTCATACATGCCATATTGATATTATGCTTATCCTTTGCTTATGATTATGCATTATGACTATATTAACTTATGTCTTGTTGTATTTCATCCTACAAACTTAGTACATCTAAATGTACTAATGCATACTTTATGCCTATATGATATTACCATATAGGGATCAAAAATCTCTTGATCATCCTCTATGTGGCTAGTTCGGTGCTTTGGAGATAAGCTTTGGTGAGTTCTCAAGTCCGAGAATGCTATCTATGTTACTTTTTCTATTCCCTATTTCTTTATGTTGAACACTTGATGCTATGAGGGTGAGCTTGAAAAGTGTCTTGGCCCCCGCTCAATTCCATTATAGAGGTGTTGTTGGATAATTGATGTACTTCTGGTATGAGCTTGACTCTTTTATGCTTGTACAAATATCAAGACCTTCCTTAGTCCGCTTCCCTTATTTATATCTCTTATGTTGTTTATTTTGCTTTCGCGACTAAGGATATGTGATTGATATGCTGAGAGGCTTATTTGGGGTCCCTTTGGGTTCTATTCGTCATGTCATGTCTAGGCCCTAGGCTTGGGTCATGACAAACATGGTATCACAGCACTAGGTTGTTAATGGTCCTAAAAATCCAACACACCACATCAATTAGAGTCTTATTTATGATTATGAAGTGCACCACAACTATGAATCGGAGGCTATTAGGCATTTTAGGAAATGTTTCAGTTCTTCATGGTCTATATCATGCTTTAGATGTCAATGTAAGGCTTTTCCCCTAATGAATGCTCTTTGCTCTTATAAATCATATCAATTCCAAGAAGGAGACTAAGGAGAGCTCGTTCACCCGAGGAGCAACAAGCCCCTTGCGCTCCTCAAGCTCTTCAAGGTGGAGTAGTAGCCCAAGATGATTTTCAAGATGCTATTACAATGTTGGCTCATGCGATGACCAAGTGAATTCACCAAGGGATTCAAGTCCCTCATGCTCCCACTCCGGTTTCTAAGGTGAGGGATTACAGTAGAATAACCCACTGGAGTTCCATGGATCCAAGATGGATGAGGACCCCTAAGATTTCATCGATGAGGTGTACAAAGTCCTATCTATTATGGTGGTCAATTCAGAGGAGAAAGCGCAATTAGCAGCCTAAAGTTGTGGCCCAAATTTGGTTCTCCCAATGGATATTGGAGAGGAGAGATGATGATGCTATTCCTTGGGAGGAGTTCAAAGCTGCACTCCTCAATCGGTTCTTTCCTATCAAGCTAAGGGAGGCTCAAATGATGGAGTTTATGAACCTTAAGCAAGGTTCCATTAGTGTGAGGGAGTATGCCCTCATGTTCAACCAACTCTCCAAGTATGCCCCATAATTAGTTGCCGAAACATGATCAAGGGTGAACAAATTTGTGTCAGGTGTGTCCAACTTGGTTAATGAGGACTGTTGTACCATCATGTTAGTGGGTGATATGGATTTTTCCCATCTCATGACATCTGTCGAGCAACTAGAGGGTGAAAATCTTAGAAAGATAAGAAGTGGTGAGTCTAAGAGGGCTCATTTTGAAGGTGGATTCCAAGGTTTCAAGGGTGGCCGATTTCCTCAGCTCCACAAGTTCCAAGGCCAAGGATCTTCAAATGCTCCTAATAGGAGGTTTACTAATGACAATCCAAGATTCCAAGGTGGTGGTAGTGGGATGTCTAACCCTATATACTAAAGATATGGTAGGAACCATAATGGCCCATGTATGAAAAACTCTAATTGTAACGACCCCAAAGAGTGCCTGAAAATGTGCCTCAGAAGTGCTCGAAATTGTAATTTCCTCATATATCAAAATCCATGTGTCATATTGAAAATCTAACATCATATTCTTGTTCAAGGGTCAAATTGAATGGGAAATGGGTCTAACCTCGATTATAGAGAAACCGTAGCGAATTTCAAAATTTCAAAGTTTGACGAAATAGTGGACCTACGTGTCACTAGAGCGACATGCGGATGTTATTTTTCAGTGTAATTTGTCCTGCTTTTCTATCTTGGTCCACGGCTTTTGGATCTTGGGTCCAAGTCTTCCCATACGTGTAAATACCTATACTTAGCCATATTTCGCCATCATATCATACAACACATTCCCAATACTCACTCAAACACTTAGCCTTATATTTCTCTCAAAATTCCAGTGTCAAAACTCTCTCTGTATCTTAAGGATTTATCTCAAGCATCAAATCTCCATCTCCAATCTTCATCACGTTCATCTCAAAAGTTAAGATATATGGGTGTCGTTCATGGATTCCTTTCACCCATGATATCCAAGCTTTCTTTCCTTAAAATTGCATGATTTAAAGTTGATTTACAAATGGATCTTACATATTATGAAATTCACTGCACACTATATTGGGGTTTATGAAATTATGATTGTTTTACTATGTTTTGAGCTATGAATCTAAGATCTATTGTAAGATTTGATGAATGGTTTTGATGTATAATGCTTGGGGTTGTTACCAAGTATCTATTGATGGTTTTACACTAAATTTTCTAGCATGATAACACTATTGAATTTCATAATTTTACACTAGCACTACACACCCTCTAAGTGTTTGATAAAATGTTTGGTTATGGTTTCTTGAGGAATTGAAGGTCCAATACATGTCTTATGAGCTGAATGACTATGTGATGATGAAATCATGATAGAATCATGATGAAGTGATGATGAAAAGGAATGTATGTATGTAATGATGAAAATAGTGTATATATATGATATTATCTCTATAGTGTTTGGGATGATCAAGCCTTGCTCGAGGGGTTATAGGCTAAGGGTACCCTATTAACGAATTGGTACCTCGAACGCCTAGCTCAGGGGGTGGTAGGCCCGGGTAACATTGTTGGCGGTTGGTACCCATCAACCTTGATGGGGGTTTTGTACTCCTTCATCCTTGATAGGGGGTTTGTACTCCATCAACCTCATGAATGGGTTTGTACCTCATGCGCCTCTCCAAAGAGGTTGCAGGCCTTAGATTGCACTATAATGGTCACTCCTTACACTCATATTATATTCTATATAGTCATGATTTTTCTTCATGCATCATTCATACATGTCATATTGTTAGTATTTTATCTATTGTTTATGATTATACATTTTGCCTATCATGCCTGTCTCTTGTTGCATTGCATCCTACATACATAGTACATTCAAACATACTAACTCATACTCTATGCCTACATAATATCACCATGTAGGAACCAAAGCTCCTATTGATTATCCTCGTGGCTAGACGAATTGTTCAAGTCAGCTTATGGTGAGTCCTCAAGTCTGGGGACAATATCTATCTTCTCTCAATCTTATGTTTAGACTATATCTTGTATGTTTGGATTACCTATTTTCATTATTATGAGAGTGAGCCTTGTTGCTTAGTTTTGTCCCCCGCTAAGTATCTAAAGTTTAGAGGTGTCATTGGACATGTTATGTATCTACCTTATGAGTCTTGACTCTCTCATTTCTTGGTGCTTATGATATGGAAATTTACCCTTAGTACCAATTCCCTTTGTTTACGCTTATCTCTGATTGTCATTTTAATTGCTTCCGCGACCAAGGATGTGTAATGATATGCTATGAGGCTTGTTTAGGGTTTATTCAGGTTCCCCATTCGTCGGTCACTTCTAGGCCCTAAGTTTGGGTCATGACACTAACGCTTGCTGTGGTTGTGGTAAAGTGGGTCATAAGGGGATCGATTGTCCTCGTGCTAAAAACAAATGTAGAGATGGTTTTCCACAAGGCCAAGGTGCAAATGTGGGTCAAAAGGAAAGATAAGGCCAACAAGGGGGTACTCCAAGGTAAAATCGATTTTATGCTCTTCAAGGGAGACAATGGGTAGATGAGGAGCCTGATGTTGTCACCGGTATGTTAAAGGTTTTTGATTTTGATGTGTATGTATTGATAGATCTGTGTGCCACTCTATTTTTTATTACTCCTTTTGTTTCCAAAAAGCTTAATGTTAGTCCTGAACTGTTGTGTGAACCTTATGAAGTGTCTAGCCCTATTGGTGAATCCTTTATTGCTAAAAGAGTCTATAGAAATTATCTTATGTTCATATTTCATAAAACCTTGCCTTGTCATTTTGTTGAGTTAGATATGGCGGATTATGATGTCAATCTTTTGATGGATTGGTTGCATGCATGTTATGCTTCTATTAATTGTAGAACCCATAGGGTTAAATTCCAATTCCCTAATGAGCCTATCCTTGAGTGAGAAAGTTGTAATGTGATAGTCAAGAGTAAATTCATTTATTGCCTTAAAGCCTAAAAGTTGATTTCTAAGGGTTCTTTCTATCATCTTGTGAGGGTTAGGGATATTAAGTCCAAAGTCCTTCCTATTGAGTTGGTTTCCCTGGTTAATAAGTTTCTTGAAGTCATTCCTGATGAGCTTCCCTTTGTTCCTCCCAAAAGGAAAATAGACTTTGATATAGACCTCCTTCCCGATACTCAACCAATTTCTATTCTCCCTTAACGTATGGCCCCGGCGGAGTTGAAGGAGCAATTGAGGGAATTGTAGGAGAAGGGTTTTATAAGGCCTAGTAAGTACCTTGGGTTGTATCTATGTTATTTGTAAAGACAAAGGATGGTTCTCTTAAGATATGCACTGATTACCAACAACTTAATAGAGTCACCATAAAGAACAAGTACCCTCTACTAATGATTGATAACCTTTTTGATCAACTTCAAGGGGCTAGTCACTTTTCTAAGATTGATCTTGGGTCTAGGTATCACCAAGTGAAAATAAGGGAATATGACATTCCTAAGATCGCTTTTCGAACTAGGTATGGGCACTTTGAGTTTGTGGTTATGTCCTTTGGGTTGACTAATGCACCAGCTATATTTATGGATCTCATGAATAGGGTCTTTAAACCCTACCTTGACTTGTTTGTGGTGGGTCTCATTATTATATATTGATTTATTTCCACAGTGAGGAGTAGCATGTGAATCATTTGAGGGTGGTGTTGCAAATCTTGAGAGAGGAGAGGTTGTATGCTAAATATGAGAAATGTGAGTTTTGATTGAAAAAGGTTGCTTTTCTAGAGCATGTGGTGTCGCGTGGTAGCATTAAGATGGATCCTAAGAAGATGAAGGTTATTAGAAATTGCCCTAGACTTTTGACTCCATCGGACATTAGAAATTTCTTGGGTTTGGCGGGTTATTGCCTTTGGTTTGGGAATGGCTTCTCTTCTATTGCTTATCTAATGACTAAGTTGAGACAATAGAAGGCAAAATTCATGTGAACTAACGAATGTGAGAAGAGTTTCCAAACTTTGGTTGTCTGCTCCTATCTTGGCTCTACTGGAAGGGTTGAAAGATTTGTAGTGTATTGTGATGCCTCAAGAATTGATTTGGGGTGTGTTTTCATACAAAATGGTACGGTGATAGCATATGTCCCCAGACAACTTAAGGTGCATGAGAAGAGTTATCCCACCCATAATCTTGAATTGGCGACGGTAGAATTTGCTTTGAAAATTTGATGATGCTACTTATATGTGGGTTTCATCCATTGGCTCCTTTCACCTATGGAGCCCTATCTTCGTTTTAATGAAAATTACATATCTTCAAGTTGTACAAGCTATGGATATCTCTTATTATGGATTATGATTATAAATTTTGTTGGGGTTTATGAAATGTTGATTGATTATGCTTGTCTTTCTACTTTAAATTTATACTATGAATTGGTTTTGTCTATTGCGACTATGCATGTTTTGAGCTATGAAGCGACGATTGATTACGAGATTCGATGATGAATTTCAAGGTACGTTACATGAGGGTTTTATTATATGTTGGTTGGTTGATTTACATTAAGTTTTCCCATAATATTTCACTCTCGAATTGCATGATTTTAAACCAGCATTATGAACCTACCAAGTGTTTGATAAAATGTCTTGACAAGGATTCTAAAGTTATTGATGATCTATTACATGAATTATAAGTCAAGTGAATTTATGATGATTAAGGGCTTGCATATATGCATTGAATTCATGAAGGGTATCTAAGGTGTTGTAAGTAGACCACACCTTGTTGGGGGGTGACATGCCCAATCACCATGTTCAAGGTGACATACCTCGATCACCTTGTTTGGGGGTAACATGCCCAATCACCATGTTGGGGGGTGAATACCCCTATCACCTTATTGGGGGTGACATGCCCAACCACCACGTTGAGGGGTTAGTACCTCGATCACCTTTTTGGAGGTTGACATGCCCAATTATCTTGTTGAGGGGCGGATACCTCAATCACCTTACAGGGGATAACATCCCTTGGATTTCCAAGTAGTAGTTAGCTTGGCCTATGCTGGTTATGGTCTTTTCCCCCACATGTAATATGTACTTTGCAAGTTATATGATTTACAAGCATGTTGGACCTCAAGTATTGATCATGTATTCCATATTGATATTATACTTATCTATTACATATGATTATTCATTTTGACTATATTAGCTTATGTCTTGTTGCATTAGATCAAACATATTTAGTACATTCAAACGTACTAATGTATACTCTATACCTATATGATATTATCATGTAGGGACCAAAGCACCTCTCATTTATCCTCCACGTGGCTATTCGGTGCTTTGGAGATAAGCTTTGGTGCGTCCTCAAGTCCGAGGATGCTATCTATGTTACTCTTGCCATTTGCCATTTCTTTATGTTGAACACTTAATACTATGATGGTGATCCCAAAAAGTGTCTTGGCCCCCGCTCTATTCCATTATAGAAGTGTTGTTGAATAATTGATGTACTTATGTTATGAGCTTAACTCTTTTATGCATTTGTAAATTTCAAGACTTCCCTTAGTCCCGCTTCCCTTATTTATAACTTTTGTGTTTTTTATTTTGGTTCCGCGACCAAGGATGTGTGATTGATATGCTAAGAGTGTTGTTTGGGGTCACTTTGGGTTCCCATTCTAAGTGTCATGTCTAGGCCCTAATCTTGGGTCGTGACAATCTAATTACTTGTTTATAGTGTTGTTTTACAATCACAGTCCTTTGACCTTCATTTGCCTATTCTTGTTAATAGACTAAATATATTGTTTAGCGAATATAGACATAAAAAAATGCATTAAAATTACTTTCTACTTTATAACCATGTAGAGTATGTAGGAAGGTGCCCGAACCTCCTATATATGAATTATCCTAGCAACCCTAGAATAAACAAGCTTCCTGTATTTTGCGTTCTATCTCCTGTTCATCTTCAGAATTCAAGGTAGACAACATATTTATTCCAATATTGGCCGGACATTGAGATAGTGATTCAAGAAATACAGGAGTAATTGTATTGAAAAACCTATCATCAACCAAAAACCAAAGATAGCCTTGTGGCTACTTTCCCCGAATAATGGAATTTATTCACTCTGTATCAAGATGCCTTGACTTATGATGCACGAATGCCATAATACATAAACATAAGCAGGTATGGGACCTCAATCAATACATAAACTCATGTGAGCTATTACATGAAATCCCAATATTGCCTCTACACCAGAAAAAGTAGCCTATGTGCCAAAGGTAGACTATACCACACATAGTGGATGGGTCTAATGACATAATCATCCATATTGGGAAACATTATCCTACGGTTGCACGTAGTTACTAAAAAGATAGGCTTTATATAAAGACCATTAAGGATAGTTACCCACCTCTGATCTCATTAGTTCTAAGGATATAAATGTGTGTGTGTGTGTGTGTGTGTGTGTGTGTGTGTGTGTGTGTGCGTGAGTGTGTGTGTGTGT